>LR812529.1:37272846-37308015 GCA_903798195.1 Danio kyathit | reverse complement strand
AAAATATTGGCTACACAGGCTCAAAAAAATGAATATAAAAGACTGCATGTGTCGTTTTATATTATGTTTAACAAGTATGTTACCAGTAAGCTTTTCATTCTGTTCATTTTAAGTTTAGGCTTAAAAAAGGATCTCAATTTAATGATGTGTGATTCTGAACCACAAAACTAGTAGCAAAAAACCCATTGTGTGGGTCAAAATTATAGATTTTTCTTTTATACCAAAAAATCATTAGAATATTAATTAAAGATCATGTTAGATTAAGATATTTTGACAGTTTCCTCCTGTAAATATACTGTAAAACCTTTTTTTTTGATAGTAATATGTATTTCTAAAAACTTAATGATAACCCTTAAGGTGATTTTTCTCAGTATTTAGATTTTTTTGAGCCCTCAGAGCCCTTATCATCCATCCACATTGTTAATCAGCTATAGTAATAGAGAAGGCTCCAGATCCAGATCTGTTTTTACATTACTGTGACGGTTGGGTTTAGGGATGGGGTAGGGGTAGACGTTAATAAAATACAATTAATAGACATTTTATAAATAATATAACAATTCTTCTTAACTTCCGGCCGCAGCCTTATGTGATATATAGCTGATTAACAATGTGGATGGATGATAACAGCCTTCTGAGCCTACCCATATTTATCTGCTGATAACCACTGATAATGCCCATACAATCAGTAGCATGAAGATATTCCAAAATGGTGGTCAAAATACAGGCAAAAGGCCAGGCTAGGCGGTAAAACAAAGCAAGAATCAAAACGCGGCAAGACAAATAAGAAAAAAACACTTGTAATGTTACATGGGGGAAACAAGACTCAGCAATGTGTGTGTATGTGTTTGAGAGGGGAATATAGTCCAAATAATCAGTTCATATGATGAGATACCAGCTGGGTGTGTGCGTCAGTGTCCGGATGACTGTCAGCTGTGGCAGGAGTGATTGGAGCAATGACTTCTGGGATTGTAGTTCATATAGTGGGAGAATTGTAGTCCAGGTGATAATGCCTGTTTCAATACATTATATTGAATAATTACAATTTTGTGTCTCGATCACCAGCAATCTAGGCTTCGCAGATCGCTGCATGACACAAATATTGTCCGATACTAACAAACATACATCAATGGAAAGTTTATTTATTCAGATTTTAGCTGATGCATAAATCCCAATTGCAAAAGTTGACATTTTGGCTGGTTTGTGGTCCATGGTCACTCGTATGGATTATTAGAGACTCATTTTTATCCTGTCCATCCATCCATCCATCCATCCAACACGCAGCTTTAATACACTTTAGTGAAGAAATTGAATTTTCCTATAAGCAAAATGTGTTTAACAATTTTAGACTCTTGAATTCAGTTTTGAATTTCTAGCAATCTAACCTTTCGACAGTTTTCATTTACCAGAAACGGTACTTCAGGTCGACAATAGTCATGTGTTTTTTATGAAAAACAGGTGATCAGCTGACCTGAGAGAACGAGTGAACTTATAGGGGTGGATCAGCTCAGAGATATAGAGTGGGGCACAACCATTCAGAGATTTAAAAACAAATAAAAGAATCTTAAACTGTATTCTAAAATTCACTGGCAACCAATGAAGTGAAGCTAACATGGTGGAAATGTGGTCATATTTGCGAGTACCAGTTAACAGACCTGCTGCAGCATTTTACACCATTTGCAAATGGGCAATAACTGACCTTCTACTCCCAACATACAGTGCATTACAGTAATCTAACATAGTGGTCATAAAAGCATGGATTACTGCCTCAAACTGTTGTTTTGGTATATCCTGCTTTATTTTTGCTAGTTGTCTTAATTGAAAAAAGCTAGATTTAACTAGGCTGTAGGCTTAATATGCTGAGCTAACGAGCCCAAATTAAATAAAGGAGTCCCAATGGTAGCTTCAAAAATCATTACTTCTGTTTTGTTTTCATTAAAACTAAAAAAAAAAAAAGATATGAAGTTTGGTGATGCTAAAGTAGAGATTTATGGCTCAATGCAGGAGAAAAATAAATAATTTAATATTATCTTTAAAAATATATATATTGCAATTGAAATATGCAGACACAAATATGTAAACTATCACAAAAGAAAAATGCACAACTTTGTTTTGGAAGTTTCTTTACTCAATACTGAAAAAAAACACTTCTTAAAAACCTCAAATTTTATGAACATTTCTAAAAACCGAGAGGCTCAAATAGCAATGACATGAGCAGAAAAGGACACCCACCATCTTTTTTCTGTTAACATACTTAGTTATGGGATTATCTTCCGCTATTTCCAAAGAGAAAATTGGGTCTTATCTGGTCTGTATGACAGTGACTGCATCCGTGTCAGCTGGGACACAAGTGGGTTTGGAGACAGAAGCAGGACGGCCCTGAAGCGCTTATAATCCCAGCCGGATTACTGTAATCTCCCTCTCTTCATTTTTCAAAATCGGGATTTGTGGAAGAAATGGTGACTAGATGCGGTTATTGCCACTGAGAGATGCACTGTGTTGGCTTTAAATATGCTTCTTTTGTCGGCTCGGATCGCTTGATCTGTAGTTATGCTGAGCGCTGGAATTGAAAATCGCTGTAATTGCTCTCGGAAAGGATTTCGAGTATTCAAGACACAAAAGAAAATGCATGTTAAAAAAAAATATCTGTCTGCTGAATGTAGCCTAATTTGCCCAGTGTTCCTGTTCATGCATTATAATAGCATTTCTTACACACTTTGCCGAGATGCTATTGGATCAGAAAAGTGTGTGGGTGGAAGTTTAATGTGAGTATGACTACAGTAGATGTGCTTATAAATATTAATTTTATATCTGTCTGTGTTTTATACTGCAGCCGATTGTCTTAAATACTTTTTTTGTTTATTTTTATGCAAAGTAGGATCAGTAAACTTGTTTATGGTGATAATGAAAGATTTAATAATGAATATAAACTCAATTACTTTACTCAGGCCATATCCAACTTGAATAGTTAGCACATCAGTTGCTGCCTGTTTTATAAAATAAAATAAAATAAAAACACACTTGCCAAATAAAGCTCATTCTGATCCTGATTATGATATCATTCATTCATTTTCTTTTCGGCTTTAGTCCCTTTATTAATCCGGGGTCGCCACAGCGGAATGAACCACCAACTTCTGCAGCACGTTTTTACGCAGCGGATGCCCTTCCAGCCGCAACCCATCTCTGGCAAACATCCTCACACACTCATTCACACTCATACACTACGGACAATTTAGCCAACCCAATTCACCTGTACTGCATGTTTTTGGACTGTGGGGGAAACTAAACAAACAAAACATTTTTTTTTATATAATAAAGTTATAATATTTGAAAAATAAACCCTATATTAGGCCTTAAACAAGCATAAAATCATTCAATTAGTATTAATATTACCACTTTTTTTTAAAGTATTACTTTCATTATTTATACTTAATTTATTATTAATTACTTATGAGAATATCACTTATGGATATATTTTTTATTATTTTAAATTATTATTCAAATGCAGTGTTTTTCCCCTGTATTATTATTAGTTGCTGCTTATTAACTTTTTTTTTACCATGGTACAAATTTCAAAAGAAAAAAAAAATGAACATCAATGCTTTAATGAATTTTACCTGTTACAGGATTTCCTATTCTGCCTTTATCTCCAAAAAAAAAAAAAATTAATTAATTTAATTTAATTTAATTTAAAAATACAATTAAGTTAAAATTAAAATTAAAATTAAATAGAATAAAGTAAAATTAAAAAAAAAAAAAAAAGTTAAATTAAAATAAAACAAAATAAAGTAAAATTAAATAAAAATAAAATTAAGTTTAAATAAAATACAAATAATGTAATTAAAAAAATAATAAGTAAATTAAAAATACACAAAAAATAAAATTAAGTTAAAATAAAATAAAATAAAGTAAAATAAAATAAAAAATAAAATTAAGTTAAATTAAAGTAAAATAAAATAAATTTAAATAAAATAAAAAATAAAATTAAGTTAAATTAAAATGAAATTTAATTAAATAAAAAATTTAATTAAGTTCAATTAAAATAAAAATTAAATTAGGTTAAATTAAAATTAAATAAAAATAAAATTAAGTTAAAGTAAAATAAAAAAATAAAATAAAATTAAGTTAAAATAAAATTAAGTTAAAATAAAATAAAATTAAATAATGAAATAAAAAAATAAAACTTCTTTTTTTCATGATCCTTTAACACACATACATTCATTCACCATCTCTAAGGAATATTAGCATATCATATTTGATAAAAACTGGGTATAAAAATTGGTGAGCAATTCAATCACACACAGTTTCACATTTGTTGTCATTTGTTGAACATGAAAACAAGCATTTAGGCATTCTTAAAAGTGTGGACAGTCGCTACAGTTCACTTCGGGACAATGAGATCACTAGCATCTTGCATGGGCATTTGGGACGTCCTCAGATTAGACTTGGGCATTAATGGTGATTTTAAACCCTTAAACAACAGAAAGCGGTGTGTGTGTCGTGGCTATTACATTTAAAAGGCTCCTGTCAAATCCAGGCTTAGATAAAAACGGATGACCTGCGGAGTCTGCTCGGCTCACTGTAATTAATCTCGATGAATATAACTCTGACCAGCAAATGTCTAGAGTCGTGTGGCGTTAATTTCAAAGGAAGCAATTAATTTTTCAAAACTTTTAACCAGGGGTCTGAGGGCTGGAAGCCGGAAATGAGCAGCGCTGGCATTTGGTTTGTAAAGGCGAGACACTGGAGGAAAAATCACACCCGTCTGTTTTGAGATTTGGGCTTTTTTTTTTTTAGCTTAAAGAGATAGTTCAGCTAAAAGTGCAAATCTGTGTGAGTTTCTTCTGTTGAACACAAATGAAGATATTTTGAAGAATGCTGGAAACCTGTAACCATTGACTTCCGTAGTATTTTTTTTCCCTACTATGGAAGTCAATGGTTACCAATATGTTGTTGCATATACTAGTCAAAATTTGGAAACTAAAATTTTAAAAATGTTTTAAAAGAAGGCAATTCTGCACACCAAGGTAGATGCAAATGCTAATACAATCAGTAATAATAAATAAATAAAATATAATTTTGAACCTTCATCCAATGTTAAGATTTTTTTTTTGCTCAAGAAATGCATATGATTGATTTCATATTTAATAACATAATGCATCATTTGCATTTTTAAACATACTTATTAAAGTAATGTCTCATTTGCATAAATTACCATACAGTTTGAAAAAAAGTGATAGAAAAAATAATAAATAAAAAACAAGATCTTACCTGCTTTCATCCTATTTTCAGATTTTTTTTGCGCTATAAATTTATGCAAATTATTTCATATTTAATAAAACAATGGCTCATTTGCATTTTAAACATGCTTATTAAAGCAATAGATTATTTTCATAATTAAATATATCATTTGAATAAAATTCATAAAACAAAAAAAATCTAAAATTAATGAATAAATAAGCAAGAATTTTGAACCGGATTTATCCAATGTTTAATCATTATGCTAGAAATGTATGCAAACTACTTCATAATTAATAAAGCAATGGCTCATTTGCATTTTTAAATGTACCATTTAAAAAAAAAAAAAGTACAGTACAAAAGTACAAAATGTATAAATAAATAAACAAAAATTCAGAAATGGACTTCATCCAATGTTAACATTTTTGTGCAAGAATTATTAGCAAATTGCTACATGTTTAATAAAACAATGGCTCATTTGCATAATTAAACATAGAATTTGAATAAAACATGCAATACAAAAAAGTCAAAAATTTATGAATAAACAGGAATTTTGAACCTTCATCCAATGTTCACATTTTTTGTGCAAGAAATGTATGCAAACTATTTCATATTTAATAAAACAATGCATCATTTGCATAATGAAACATATAATTAAAAAAAAAACTTGTAATACAAAATTTCTAAAATAAATAAATAAACAATAATTTCGAACATGACTTCATCCAATTTTTTGATTTTTGTGCAAGAAATGTATGCAAACTACTTGATATTTAAAAAACATTGTCTCATTTGAATTTTAAACATGCTTATTAAAGCAATGGCTCATTTGCATATTTAAACATAATTTGAATAAAGCATGCAATACAAAAAAGTCCAAATTTTTTAAATAAACAAGAATTTTGAGCCGGACTTCATCAAATGTTCAAATTTGTGTGCTAGAAATGGATACAAACCACTTTATATTTAATAAAACAATGCCTCATTTGCATAATTAAACATATCATTTGAAAAAAAAAACATAATATAAAAAAGTTCGAAATTAATAAATAAATAAACAAGAATTTTGAACCTGACTTTGTCCAATATTTAAATTTTTAAGCTAAAATTACTAGAAAATTACTTATATTTAAAAAACATGCCTCTTTTACATTTTTAATCATGCTTATTAAAGCGATGGCTAATTTGCATAATTAATACCAAAAAAGTCCAAAATAAATAAATAAATAAACAAGAATTTTGAGCCTGACTTTCAATGTTCAATCCTTTTGCTCTAGAAATGTGTTCAGACTTCTTATTTAATTAAGAATATTCAACCTCATTTCCATTTTTAAATACCATTTTCATACTATTAAAACAAACTTCTAATGATTTTTGATTGATTCTTAATGTAATCAATCGACAATTGGGAAAGAAAAGTGCTAACCATTAGTTCATATTTTGAACCTTTTCACCTGCAGACTGACCAACTGTTAGACTCAGTAACCACAGGAAAACACACAAGCGGGCTAATTGAATTTGATCACTCTATAATGCACCAGAGAAATGACCCAATCAATGCTCAGGCCATTCTTCGTCTCTGCTCAATATAATGAATACTTCGCTCGACACTCTGATTATTTTTCGTATTCATTCTTGTCAGCTCTGCAAAAACACTGGGGTAACTCGTCCAGCTCTTGTTTGTTATGTAGTTGTAAACATTGATCGCTCTTTGTTTATGAAGCTTTATTGTGTACATTTCGCAAATGCTATTCCACCCAGGGGTCTTGTGTTCAAACAGCCAAACAAACAGATGCGGACGAATAAAAAAAGGGCTGTGTTTGCCCTTGAAACCTTTGATTCTCGATGGCCCGTCGTGTCAGATGGCTGTTTTATACTCAATTAGGGAGTCGGGCCTGTTTGCAGTCACTGTTTGGTTTGTTTAGTTTGCTGTGAAAGTTTTCTTCTGGGGTGCGAATCCTGTGGACTTTGTGTGTACGCTGTGTAGTGACTGTGTATAAATAGATATGAATTACGGAAGCATGCCGTTGGTTACATTTGATGGATCAGTTTTCAATCTAAAAAAATAGACTGAAATATATATTTTTGATGTAATATGACTTATTGTTTTGTTAATTCTAATAAATATTATCAAAAATGAAACAACAAATCCATTATTTATTTGTTTATTTATTATTTCATTTTTATTTTATTTTTCATTTATGCGACAAATATGATTAAGTCAGCATCTGCTATACACTCACCGGCCACTTTATTAGGTACACCTGTCCAACTGCTTGTTAACGCAAATTTCTAATCAGCCAATCAACTCAATGCATTTAGGCATGTAGACATGGTCAAGACGATCTGCTGCAGTTCAAACCGAGCATCAGAATGGGGAAGAAAGGTGATTTAAGTGACTTTGAACGTGGCATGGTTGTTGGTGCCAGACGGGCTGGTCTGAGAATTTCAGAAACTGCTGATCTACTGGGATTTTCATGCACAACCATCTCTAGGGTTTACAGAGAATGGTCAGAAAAAGAGAAAATATCAAGTGAGTGGCAGTTCTGTGGGCGCAAATGCCTTGTTGATGCCAGAGGTCAGAGGAGAATGGCCAGACTGGTTCGAGCTGATGGAAAGGCAATAGTAACTCAAAATAAGCGCGAATCATCTCAGACTGGTTTCTTAAACATGACCATGAGTTCAATAGGCAATAGAGCACCTTTTGGATGTGGTGGAACAAAATATTCGCATCATGGATGTGAAGCCGACAAATCTGCAGCAACTGTGTGATGCTATCATGTCAATATGGACCAAAATCTCTGAGGAATATTTATAGCACCTTGTTAAATCTATGCCACTACGGATTACGGCAGATCTGAAGACAAAAGTGTGTCTGACCTGGTACTAGTCCTGGTAGTAAGGTGTACCTAATAAAGTGGCAGATGAGTGTATGTCACATTTATAATAATAATAATAATAATAATAATAATAATAATAATAATAATAATAATATATCAAAATATAATATAAATATAAAAATATATGATAATATTTTAGTCTGTAATTTTACCTGAAATAGATTTTTTTAAATGTAAATAATTTTTATTATTGCTGTTGTATTATTGCTGTTTATTTAATGAAATAAAAATAACAACAACTACAAAAACTAATTATAAATATACCCAGATGAAGACAAAATTATTATTTATTACAAAAAAGATTGGAATAAGTAATTTTTTAAGGGGTTAAATAATATAAATTAATTTATTATTATTATTATGTTTTACATTTTTTTATTCTTCATAAACAGTATTCAGTCTGAAATTTGACCAAAAAATAGACTGAAATTTTTTTTTCAAAATGTAATATAACTTAAACTATTGTTTGTTATTTATAATTTAGAAAATTTTATCAAAATTCTGTTTTTATTATTGCTGTTTTATTGCAGTTGTATTATTGCTGTTTATTTAATAAAATAATAATAACAACAATTACAAACAACAAAAATTATAAATATACCCAGTTAAAGACAACATTTTTATTTATTACAAAAAATATTGCAAAAAGTAATTTCTTAAGGGGTTAATAATATTTGTTTATTTATTATTATAATTTATTATTATTATTATTATTATTATTATTATTATTATTATTATTATTATTATTATTATTATTATTATATTATTATTGTTGTTGTTGTTGTTGTTCACAGCCAAAAGAAAAAAAATTGGAAAAAAATAGAATATATTAATCATTCGTTAATTTTCTTTTCGGCTTAGTCCCTTTATTAATCCGGGGTTGCAACAGCGGAATGAACCGCCAACTTATCCAGCACATGCTTTTTACGCAGCAGATGCACTTCCAGCTCCCACCCATCTATGGGAAAAATCCACACACACTCATTCACACTCATACACTATAGACAATTTTAGCCTACCCAATTCACCTGTACCGCATGTCTTTGGACTGTGGGGAAAACCGAAGCACCTGGAGGAAACCCACGCGAACGTGGGGAGAACATGCAAACTCCACACAGAAACGCCAACTGACCCAGCCAAGGCTTGAACCAGCAACCTTCTTGCTGTGAGGCGACAGCACTACCTACTGCACCACCGCATCGCCCTAGAATATATTATATATACATATATTAAAATAAAGGAGGAAATACTAAGACAAATTGCATTTCTCTCGGAACATCACTTAATTACAATTTCAGAGAACTATTTTTTTTCTCCATCTGTATATATAATATATAAAAGCTAAAATAAATCAATCGATAAATACAGTGATCCAGTATACACATTTTTCTTCAAATAGTAATTGTAGACTCTTAACCGAGTGTTTGTGTGTAAATGAGAAAGCTGTGCTAAATATATCCTTGCTCCCGAAGAGTGTCGAGTTTGTCAGTTTTGAAACTATATATATTTGTCCACTTGGCAGACCTGCAAGGTGAAATTGGGATTTTTCTTCATGCTCTTCTCCTCGTAGTGTTTGTATTGTCAGACAGCAGAGGGCAACAAATCTAGGCACAGCCAAATACCCAGATGCATTTCACAATGACGCTGGAAAGGCAGATGGGATCTCTGCTGCATAAGCATTCCTTCCTTTCCCTCCTCGGTTTGTCCTGTAAACACACACAACAGGTTTGCTGGTCTTTTCTTCATTTGTCTCTAGTGAAATCAGGCACCGTGAAAACACTCCAGAGAGGCTGCTGAAGATTCACTGAAATAAATGAGCTGTTTTCTGCTGCTCTCATTGAGGGAGGGCTTTTTACTTCCAAACATGCTGCTTTAAACACAGCAGATCCACTTTGGTTCAGGTTTTTTTTTTTTTTTTTGTTTTTTTGTTCTGATTGGGAGTTTAAGAAAAGTTTTAATGGCATGCGATGAGTACTACATGTTTTTAGAATGGGAGTTTCTTAACTGATATTTGAGGATTAGTTGTTTTTAAAGTTTATTTTCTAATGTTTGATATTATAGGGGATTCAAGTCAGTTATTTCAGTATTAAGTTATTATTATTATTATTATTATTAATACAAATTATTATTATTTTATTATTATTAAGAATTATTATTGATTTATTATTATAAGCATTAATATTATATACTACATTTAATCATTGTAAATATTATAAAAATACAATAATATTCAAATACTTTGATATTATTATTATTTTATTTTTATTTTATAATATAAGTCTAAAATAAAATACAGTTATTTTCAAATAATTGTATATTATTATTATTATCATTATCATGATTATTATTATTATTATTATTATTATTAATATTTTATTATCATGTATTGCAATTAACAATAATTTAGATAAGTATTATGCGTTATTATTTAAATACATTATATTATTATTATATTATTATTATTACTACTATTTAATTACTTACTATTATATAAGTACAAAATAAAATACAGTTTTTTCAAATACTTTAATATAGCATTATTAGTATTATTATAGTATGATATATTATGAGTATTATTATATTATTATTATTATTATTATATATTACTATAACACATTAATATTATATACTTACAGTTATTAATTGTAAATGTTATTAAATAAATACTATCATATTACAATAATTTAATATTATTATTATTATTATTATTATTATTATTAATAATATAAGTAAAAATAAATACAATAATGGGTGAGCCAGTGGTGCAGTAGGTAGTGCTGTCGCCTCACAGCAAGAAGGTCGCTGGTTCGAGCCTCGGCTGGGTCAGTTGGCGTTCTGTGTGGGAGTTTGCATGTTCTTCCCTGTGTTCGTTTGGGTTTCCTCCGGGTGCTTCGGTTTCCCCACAGGTCCAAAGACATGCGGTACCGGTGAATTGGGTAAGCTAAATTGTCCGTAGTGTATGAGTGTAAATGAGATGTCTATGGATGTTTCCCATAGATGGGTTGCGGCTGGAAGGGCATCCGCTGCATAAAACATGTGCTGGATAAGTTGGCGGTTCATTCCGCTGTGGCCACCTTGGATTAATAAAGGGACTAAGCAGACAAGAAAATGAATGAATGAATGAATGAATGAATGAATGAATGAATGAATGAATGAAAATACAATAATTTTCAATACATTTATATAGCATTACTAATTATATTATTATTATTATTATTATTATTATTATTATTATTATTATGTACTACAATTGACAATAGTACAGATTATAAATTAAATAATATTTAAATATTTTTTTATTATTATTATTATTATCATTATTACTATTTTATTTTTGCTATTTCATTATTTACGATTAATAAGTAAAAAATAAAATAATAGTAAATTATAATATGTATGTATATATATATATATATATATATATATATAATATATATAATATATATATATATATATTATATATATATATATATATTATATAATATATATAACATATATATATATACATATATATATATATATATATATATATAATATATATATATATATACATACATACATATATATATCTAATAATACATACATACATATATATACATATATATATATATATATATATATATATATATATATATATATATATATATATATATATATATATATATACATACACAGTTGAAGTCAGAATTATTAGCCCTTTATTATTTTTTCTTCTATGTATATATAATATATATATATATATATATATATATATATATATATATATATATATATAGATATATATATATATATATATATATATATATATAATATATATATATATATGCATACTCAGTGATGATTTCTTTATTGAAGTTATCATTCATAAATAAAAAAGCATCTGGTATCTTAAAAAAATAATAAAAGTATGTTAAAGTGTACAGAAGGCAAGAAGTTATAAAACAGCTGAATCGCATACGGCTAGGAACAATCTAAAAATCAGTTTTCGTAAAATCCAAAGTACTCTGCATATTTTGGCTAATGGCTCCAGACGCAAACGTGCAGATGGAAGCCGAGCCCATTGTTGCTAATACTCGATTGACGCATTACCACAAACCACGGTCCAGTGCCCTCAATTAAGAGTTAAACACTCAATTAAAACTAGCATAAGTTTAGCAACAGCCATAAGTAGTGCTGGTCATTAGTGGTTTGCTAGCCTGTAGCATGTAACAGCTGGACTGCATCTGAAAAACAGCAAAAACCTAGCATAGCAGTATAAATTAAACTCACCTGATGGTGCGTCTCATTAAAGCCACGACCTAAACTTGTAAAAAAAATGTCAGTGTGCAAATTGGCAGGCGAATGTGTGATCAGTACTGCTGTAATGTACTTTTTATTAGCTTTTAGCTGTTGGTACAAAGCGTTTATTTATAGCGGCTCGCAGCAACAACGTTGGAACGAACAGGCAATGTTGGCTGCCAAAACTGTGTTGTGTTTTCATGATTGTGGATATTTGCAAGTTGGATGCGTCTGATGAAGTTTGTGCTAAAGACACACGGTATGCTAATAGAGGATAAATAAGCAGGCTGTGTGGAGTCATGCCTGACCCAGCACTGGCACAGCTAGCGGACACAGCTAGCGTAATCTCAGAAAAGCCTGGATTTAGAGCCTCTCACTCAGACGCTCTCTCCAGGGGCAGTTTGCATACAGCCAGGATGTTGTAAAACACTTCCCCGGAAAGTGCTCTTATCAACCTTTTAAAAGGCAGCCGCGTGGAGGTCATATTCCTGTGATTCCTGTCGCTGCCAAGGGCACGCTGGCCCTGCTATCGAAATTAACCATCATCCTCTGTTCTGGCACCCCCTGCGCTTATGTTATTAATAGATGCTGGTTTTTTTTTTTTTTTTTTTTTTTGGTAATGCCTGGTTTTTGCATTCTGGGAAGTAATGAACTGAATTTGAATCTGCATTTTAGCTGGAAATGCTACAGCTACTTGCATTGGAGTTGTGGGAAAGTGGTTTGTTTTCACAAGTGTTTTTGACTTGAAGGGATAGTTCACTCAAAAATGAAAATTCAGTCATTTAATAACCCTTCACTTGTTCAATCTGAGTTTATTTCTTCTGCTGAACACGGATGATATTTGAATAATGCTGGTTGCAGGTACCCATCAACTTCCAGTATATATAATTATATATAGATATATATATATATATATATATATATATATATATATATATATATATATTTTTTTTTTTTTTTTTTTTTACTACCATTGAAGTCAATGGGTGCCAGCTACCAGCATTGTTCAGTATATTTTTATTTTGTGTTCAACAGAAGAAAGAAACTCATAAAGATTTAAAATGATATGACCGGAAAGTGAATGATGAAATAATTAGCATTTTTGGGTGAACTATCTCTTTCAAAACTGAGAACTTTTACTGCATTTTTGCCATTCATTTGCATAACATTTTTTTTGGAGTTTTTAAATTGTATTTTTTTACCAATACTGTTTGTAATATATGAAATAAATGCAATTTTATGAACATATTTGTATTAAGTGCTCAGTTTGTAGGTAAGTACTTGACAAGAAAACAACAATGGTTTACAACAGGAATGTGTTAGCGAAGGTTTTTTTTTTTTTTTTTTACAAAGCGACATCGCCACATACTGACCTGGAATACATGAATATATCTTTTTAATCATTTAACAGTGCAGTGTAAGCAGGTAGATAGGATTTTCACCTGTTAATGCGAATCACACGTCTGTAGTGAATGACGTCAACTCTGACGCTTTCATTTTAGAACAGACTTCAGCAGAGTCGCAAACCTTAAATATTTAACGAGAGAGGGAGAGAGAGAGAGTGAGAGAGAGAGAGAGAGAGAGAGCAACATCCTGCTTCACAATATAAATTAATATAAAACTATTGCATACATTACATGCATAAATCACGCCATGAACATGACATTAAAATAGCTACTGGTTTAAAAAAGACTAGATTAAAAGATGGCAAAATGAGAACTTTTCTGTCATAAACTATAGCAAAACAACTTGTCAAAAAGAAATAAAAAAAATGAAAACCATGCGAAAGAGAATAAATACAGGAATGGAGAAACGGTCACTTTTTTATTATCAGCTGTCAGTCAGTGCCCGCTCTTTTTTTTTTCTGGACATTGCGGCTTTTTGCCGTGTGCAGTTGTAAATGCGGACTATCGGATACCAGTCAACCTTTAAAAAGATGATAAATGTAAAGCAGGTCATCAAAAAAAATCGAATACTGTCACAAAATCCAAATTGACCATCAAGATCTGCCAATGTTAATACTCTGAAATTCCATAGGGGAAAAGCCCAGTCAGTAGAGTTTGCTATTTTCCATTTATATAGTAACAAATATTTTTTGCAGTGTTTTGCATGTTCATTGCATAGAATTCAATTTAAACTAATATAAACTTATTGCATACATAAAATTATATACATGTTCATTAAAATGGAAGTCAATTCATTACAAGTTGATTAAAAAATCACCTAAATTGTTTAGCATTTTGTGATTAAAAATTTTTTTTTTATAAAAATCTATTTTCCATTCATATATTAGCAAAATATTTGAATTCTAACTGTGCATTCACACCTGAAAGCGGCGAGATGAGCGAGTCAAAGTAGCCGGAAGTCATTCATTTTAAAATGGGAGCCGGCGGCGTAGGAGCAGCGTGTCTTCGCCGGTGTGGGCGTCGAGGAGAGTTGAAATCAAGTCAAACTTATGGTAATGAGCTATGACGCGGTTCGGTGGCAAGCAATCGGAATGTAGAAAGTCCACCTGATTGAGAGGAGTCCAGAGAATCACAGTCACTGTGAACTTTGGTTCTGACCACAGTTGTTCCCAAGGGTTTGATTATTGCAGTCGCTGGATTCCAATTATTTGCAATGGTTTTCTTAACATGGAACATAAATTAAAAGTTACTGGCGAGTTACTAATGTGCATCAGTGTTGTATATATATTTGTTTCTTTAAAAAAGAGGGGAATTTCATGCGACAATACAAAACAGTATTGCTGCTTCAGAATATTTCAGGCATATGGACACATAGTGGAGCAAAGCCACACCACATGCAACTAGATCTCCGTAGTTAAATGAATTGATAATAAGTGTGCAACATCTTCACGCTAGAAAAGCATGTTTTATGGCGGGAATGTAACTGATATGAATATGCTACAAACGGCCCCTTTAAATACATGATCAATGTAAGCGAATTTTGACGCTCTCGCCGCCGGAGCTGAAGGCAAACAGCGTTGTCGCCAGGGCGGCCAGAGCGGCCTTTGACGCTCTTGCTGCCAGGAGCTGAAGGCAAACAGCGTTGTCGCCAGGGTGGCTTAGAGCGACCTTTGACGGCTCTTGCTGCTTTTCGGTGTGAACGTACAGTAAACTATTCCATTCATATGATTCATCATTAAGGATTTCTTTAAAATAATGTAAAAATCTCATCTCGTTCTTGTAAACCCAATCTTGTATCTCGTCTCGTCTCGTGGGATAGGTGTCTCGTCACACCCCTAACATCTACCAACCAACAAATCAATGTCAACAAAAAGCGTAACAAGCCAAGTGTCATGAAGGAATTTCTGGGAAAGACAATTTATAGGTTGTTCACTCTATAGACCATTTTGAGGGATATAAGCAAAAAATAATGGTCCCAACGTATTTCCTGTTTACATTTTTTATTTCTATAGCTTCCGAGAATCCAAAAAGAGTCAAGATATTGATAAAATAATGTTATGATAGCTAATTTAGCGTTAAGTTATGATTAAATTTGCCTCTTGTTACAGTTATGAAATAGTTTGATAACAAGCAGGAAATGTTCACAGGCCAATGGCATCACCACATTGAAATATATTTAGCTTGCTGTTAACTGATTTTTACCTTAACATTTACATTGTTTTTTACTGTTGAAATCACAGCCATTTTGTGAAGACAGTTGTATAATGCGCATATACAGTATATATTAGTGGATTCTATATCCATGCGCAGGTAGACTACTTGAAAGACAACAATAACATGACTGCTTTTACACGAACTTGCTGTGTTTTTTTACAAAGTAACATCGCCACACCTACTGGCTTGGAGTACTTAATAGTGAGTTTTTATTCATTTTGTGGATCGAGAAGTAAATGTAGATAGGCAGCCATGAACACTATACACCAATCATCATGTACACATTACTCCAAGTTACATAAGCACTTAACCATTGGTTTGAATTTTCAAAACGATTCATGGCCATTACAAATTTACCTGCTTAAGCGTTCCAATCAATCGATTTAGCCTTTGATTTGACTTCTGCATCTGTGCTTTTTATCTATGGCTGTTGGTTGAAAGACGCGCTCCTGTACTGCGATAGAGTCTAAACAAAGCTTCATAAAGGTCATGAGGGTACAGGGAGGCCTACGTGACCTTTCACACAATCCCACAATCCCCTCCTGCTGGGACTTTACCGTCTCGTTTCATCATTTCAGCATCACACATATCTCCTTTTGAAGTCCAGCGGTGCGTTGAAGAAAAAAAAAAATCTCTCTCTCCGGCAAACAGACATTGTTTTATGGTTTAAGGTTTTCGAAGCAAGAACAAAATTCCAAAGATAAACACCTGCTATTGCCACTTGATTATATAGCGATTTTCTCTCTTTCTTTCACATAAAACATCCCAGATCTGTTTGCATCTTTTTAAATGCCTTTGAAACAACAGGTGCGATAACACTTTTATATACAGAGTACATGTGGTAATGTCAGGCATAAAAGCGTATGTTAGTAATAAAGAAACATTTCTGCACCGCCTTTACTGTACCATTAAGATGTCTAAGAGGTTTATGATGGTGGAGGGAAAGAGAGAGAGGGGAGAAGATGAGCCAGTGCATTTAGTCTCTCTCAGTCTCGCGGTTGAGCCGTCCTGTCAATATTGTCTGGACCACAGCTGAGTCCAGATTCTTTTCCGTTCCACTCCGTATTGACCGTGAGTTGCTGCGCAACACACGCTTTGGCAACATTGATGTAACATTGAATTGAGTAATGAAACCCATAGGAGAGAGATCAGAGAGGGGGGTATCGGATTTTCGCTTTTCTTCAGCTACTGAAGCGAAAAGAAAGACAGACAGAGAGAAGAAAGAGAGGCAGGTGGGTTGGATATAATAAAGACTGATAACTGTTACAAGTTTACTCACTAAACCACTTCTATTACTGAACTTTTGACTTGTATTGGTGGAACTGATTTGATAGATGTCTAAAGCACATAATGATAGTATAAAGATAAGAACACTTTGTTTGGTATTGTTATTTATAATGTTTGATTTTCAAAACAGATGATTTATTCATGTATAAATAGTATATAAAAACATTTCAATGTTTATCTGATACATAAAAAAAAATATTGTAATTATTTTAAATTATTTTCTAGAATGTGAAAAATCTTAATAATCATACAGTATTTACCTTATTCATTCATTCATTTTTCTGTCGGCTTTGTCCCTTGCGGGGTCGCCACAGCGGAATGAACCACCAACTTATCCAGCACGATTTTACGCAGCGGATGCCCTTCCAGCCGCAACCCATCTCTGGGAACTGTCCACACACGCACATTCACACTCATACACTATGGACACATTTAGCTTACCCAATTCACCTGTACTGCATGTCTTTGGACTGTGGGGGGAAACCGGAGCACCCGGAGGAAACCCCGCGCAAAACGCAGGGAGAACATGACAAAACTCCACACAGAAACGCCAACTGACCAGCCCAGCCGAGGTTCGAACCTGCGACCCAGTATTTACCCTTATGCAAAACATAATTTTATAAAGTTTATAAGTTATAAACCTATTTATTGACCTTTTTCTCATATACAGTATTGCAGAATATATACAGTGTTTGGTAAACAAAAAAAAAAAGAAATACTACTTAACATGTATGCAATATACACTTCTCTGGCCACTTTATTAGGTACACCTGTCCAACTGCTCATTATTGCAAATTTCTAATCAGCCGATCACATTGCAGCAACTCTAATGCATTTAGGCATGTAGACATGGTCAAGACGATGGGCTGCAGTTCAAACCGAGCATCAGAATGGGGAAGAAAAGTATTCAGAAGAACTGCTGATTCACTGGGATTTCGTACAACCATCTCTAGGGTTTTACAGAAAATGGTCCGAAAAAAGATTAAATATCCAGTGAGCGGCAGTTCTGTGGGAGCAAATGCATGTTGTTGCCAGAGGTCAGAGGAGAATGGCCAGACTGGTTCGAGCTGATAGAAAGACAACAGTAACTCAAATAATCACTCGTTACAACCGAGGTATGCAGAAGAGCATTTCTGAATGCACAACACGTTGAAACCTTGAGGCAGACGGGCTACAGCAGCAGAAGACCACACCAGGTGCCACTCCTGTCAGAACTGGAAACTGAGGCTACAATTCACACTGGATCACCTAAAATTGGACAATAGAATAGATCAGTCTAAATTTCTGTTGCGACATTCGGATGCTAGGGTCAGAATTTGGTGTCAACAACATGAAAGCATGGATATCACAAAGATCGCGAATGATCTCAGACTGGTTCTTGAACATGACAATGAGTTCACTGTACTCAAAAGGCTTCACGGTCACCAGATCTCAATTTCAACCGTTGGGATGTGTTAGAACTGGCAGATTTCGCATCACGGGACGTGCAGCCGACAATCTTCAGCCCCTGTGTGATGCTATCATGTCAATATAGCCCAACATCTCTGAGGAATATTTCCAGTACCTTGTTGAATATATGCCACAAAGGATTAAGGCAGAACTGAAGGCAAAAGGTGGTCCAACCCTGGTACTAGTATAGGTGTACCTAATAAAGTGGCTCGGTTCCTGTTAAATGAGCACTGCAGACAGTAAACAGTAAATATCTCATGCATATACTATAATCATTGCTATACTTCCTCTTATTACCAGTTAGAGTCAGTCTCTAAATAAATACAATTAGCTTCTATTAAGAACAATAGTTGTGAATGGGATGCTCCCCGATGGATAGAGACGGTTGTGTGTGTGGGTGAGCGTTCAGAGCCTTTAACAACTTCAACAAATCTTCTCATTTTCTTACACCCACACACACACACACACCACTCCCTCTTACTCGCTTCATTTTTTTCTTCTGCCGTGCTCCTCCACTCGTATTTGTATCTAACAGGTCATTAAGTTCACAAATGTGCAATTGAGTGTTTTGGATGTTTAATTAGCATTGTTTCCTTGACTAATTAAAATGCACAAATCTACGGATTAAAGCTCCCCTCCTTTTCTCCATCTCTTCCACTCCACCCCCTCTTTTTTATGAATAATTAATCAATCTCTTTTCACCAGGAGATTCTGTCGCACACCAGGACACATTTCAGTGTCGCGCAAGACGTAAACTCTTTTCCTTTTCCCCTTCACAGACAGACAATTTTCCTGCTGAGCCCAATTACATGGGTAACAGGCAGCAGTTTGTTCAAAGGTAAGGCCTATTTAACAGTTTTCTCAAGCGTTATTTGTTGTTTTGCACACAGACGTTCTTCAGTAAGAGCTAAGAAGCCATATGCCAGGGTTAATCTGTTTGATCCTTTTTTTTTTGGTTCTGTGTTTTTTGTGACTTGTAGCAGCTCAACGTTCAAAGATCCAGAGCGTGCCAGTCTCAGAGACAGCGGACACGGGGACAGCGACCAAGCGGACAGCGATCAGGACACTAATAAAGGCTCCTGCTGTGACATGTCTGCTAAAGAAGCGCTCAAGATGAAGGCCACTGGACTCAAGCCTCAGCCACTTGAACAGGGTGAGTCCTTCAACATCAGCAACTTTAGTGGCAAACAAAACAGTCTGTGCGCTTTCACAGTCTTCTCTTTCGCCTTTTGCTCTTTGTTACTGGACGTCCTACAGTACGTGTCTGTTGCTTTATTCTAGTGTTAAGCTGTCTTCACTTGGCATGTTTTACAAATGCAGAAGACTTTTGTGTCTCATGCTGTTCACAGGAGATAAAATCTTAAAAGTTTTTTTTTTTTTTTTTTTGTCTGTTCCACCTTTTAGTCCTTCTTGACTGTTTCCAACAATTAATATCATATATGGGTCAATGACAAGGCGTCCCATTTTGGTGTCCGCATTAAATTATATTTAGAAAAGCGACTTTATATACATAGAAAGCATTTTAAACGAAAGTAAGGTGCTTGATTGCCTGTTTTAAATAATGTTTGTGGAAAAAAAGTTAAAGTATTGGTGAAATAACGCTTTATATATATATATATATATATATATATATATATATATATATATATATATATATATATATATATATATATATATATATATATATATATATATATTATATATATATATATATAAAAGCTAAATATGAAAATATGATATATATGAATCAATTAGGAATTTTATTCATATTTTAAAGAAAAGGAAAATAAAGAAATAAATGAGAAATAATCAAAACAACCAAATAATTAGCAATAGTAACAGTGTGCTTATTATTGCCGTTGTAGCAGGATGAGCTTCAAAGTACATATAATAAATAAATAAAAAATTTGACAAACCATTTATTTATATATATATATATATACAGTTGAAGTCAGAATTATTAGCCCCCCTGAATTATTAGCCCCCCTGTTTATTTTTTCCCCAATTTCTGTTTAACAGAGAGAAGATTTTTCAACACATTTCTAAACATAATAGTTTTAATAACTCATTTCTAATAACTGATTTATTTTATCTTTGCCATGATGACAGTACATAATATTTTACTAGATATTTTTCAAGACACTTCTATACAGCTTAAAGTGACATTTAAAGGCTTAACTAGGTTAATTAGGTTAACTAGGCAGGTTAGGGTATTTAGGCAAGTTATTGTATAATGATGGTTTGTTCTGTAGACTATCAGAAAAAAATAGCTTAAAGGGGCTAATAATTTTGTCCTTAAAATGTTTTTTAAAAAATAAAAAACTGATTTTATTCTAGCCGAAATAAAACAAATAAGACTTTCTCCAGAAGAAAAAATTATATCAGACATACTGTAAAAATTTCCTTGCTCTGTTTAACATATTTGGGAAATATTTAAAAAAGAAAAAAATTAAAGAGGGCTAATAATTCTGACTTCGACTAAAAACTAAAAACTCTTTTGTATGAGGAACTACTTTCTCCCTCCACTCATTCACATCTGCAAAAAAATGTTGTTTCCGATGCACTTAATCTGATGCTCCGAAATTATAAATATTTTAGAATAGGCACTATAGGCACTATGTTGTCCAACAGCAGCAATATTTGTCAAACTGTAGAGTGTCCTCTGCTTGTCGCTGTATGTGGGCGGAGTAATACACAAGGGTGAAGAGGCTGTACTATTGCTGTTATTTGCAGAATATCGCACGACTGTCAGCAGATGCAAGAACCAGACCGAACTTTTGTATAAATAATATTACACTGTTAACAATTTCCTGTAGAATCTACAGTAACTTACTGGCAGCAGTTTGCCAGTAACTTACTGTAAAAAAATTACAGCAAGACTTTATTTACTGTATTTACATATACTGTATTATCCTGTGTTTACATTAAAGCACCAATTACCTTGCTCTATATTTATTTACTGTATTGTATATCTTTACTGTAAAATGTACACACATTTTCACATTGCAAATTTAAAAAACAGTAACATACCGCATTACTGTCCTACAGTAAAATTCAGTTCATATTAAAGTTAAATACTGTGTAATTTACAAACATTGTTAACAGGGCTAAAGAAAATTGTTGTTTGTTGGTTTTAAATATAATTATAATAATATTAAATAATATTTTTTAAAAATCCCTTAAAAAAAGAAACATTTTGGTTTGAGCAAATGATAAACAGTTTTGTTTTTGAATAGGCAAGTGTGTCACGTAGATTGCTAGTATACAGTATCTACACACATCCCTGTATTTAATATCTTTATTTGCCCTTGAATGTTGTACCCTGTTTGTGTGAAGTGTCATCTCTCTCCCCCTCTCTCTCTCTCTGTTTTCTCCTTAAGTCCCTTCCTCAAACTATGCTTTCAGTCCTTTCAGCGAGTCCTCAATCAGTCTTTGGTTTGCTGACCTCACCGCGGTTGATTCTTCACACTTTCTCGCTCTCATTTTCCAAACAGCTTCCACTCTTTCGTCCGTTTTTTTTTTTAGCTTTTCAACTATCTTCCATCCTTAAACTCTTATTTTCCTTATCCTTTCTTTTCCCCCCTCTTGTATTCCAGCCACGTTCTCATTTATCAAGCAGGCAGGCCATTATGATTTTATAAGCCAAACCACTCTAGCCGGGCCATTTAGTGGTGCCGTTCGGCGCTGGGAGGGAGTGCGCTTCCTTAAAATTTTGATAATGGAACATGGAAAATGACTTATCATCCAACAGGGCATGTCACATTGCTCCACCTGATTAATATGAAAAAATTATTCTGGGTCCCTCACGGCAGGACAAATTAGTCGTGACACGGGTAGAACAATAACTGAGATAAGAAAGCATTCCCATGTTCCCTTTCCATTGCATTTGCTTCAGGAAGGAAGCATGTAAGGATGGTTTATTATTCATCTATACCCGGGTCTGCTGGGTCATGTGAAGACTATTACACCAGGGCCGTCTGCCTCAATGAACAATCCGAGGAGAAGAAAAAAAAAAACATGAGAGAAAGAAGAGAATAAATGGGCCACAGAAAGCAATACATCAAATATAATGGCACAATTAATCAATAGAACAGAGGGGAATCTGCCGCTATCTGAGCCGAGTACGCCAAGCCTGTCTGCCTTGATTTGGCTTGTGTGTATGTGTGTGTGTGCGTATGTTTTCATTTGGATTCAGGAATAGACCGAATGCACTGGCAAGAGAAATTGGCCAATTAAAGAGACCCATATGTTTCATATTTTGAGAATGTAGTCATTTAATGGTGCATGGGAACGGTTGGAGAACGGCTGAAATTAGCTGGTTTAACGGTGTGACTCACTTACACACACAAAGATAAGAGCCCAAGCCAAAATAGTTGCATGTCCAACAAGCTTATATAAGCTAGGCCACAAGTAGTGAGCAAAAATGACAGGAAATAGTGATTATAGACTTGTTTTATCCTTGTTGTTTTTTTTTTTTTTTTTTTGCATGTTACATTGGCAGTCGGAGTTAATCATTCACTGAACCGATTCATTCAAATGTTTTAATTGATTCAGGGACCAAAAAACTAGCTTTGTGTAAATTAATTAATGATTTATTCATTAAAAAAGATTCATTCAGCATGATACAGCTGACTCTCTAGTGAATCGGTTTAGCGAACTGATTCATTGTTTCAAGCTTAAAGCAGCTCACTGTTTTATAAACAAATGACTGAATCATTTACTTATTTGAATCAATACATTCAGAATACTCATTTACCACACACACACACACACACACACACACACACACACACACACACACACACACTAATACACACACACACACAACTGGCATGGTGTAACACTGATCTGTTTAGGAATTAAGCTTTTTGTGAATCATTAAAGCAAATTGCTTTATCATATGTATTAGTAAATCATTGAACAATGTATTTAGTTAACTGGTGCTGGATTGCTTGCTTTATTATTTATTTATTTATTTATTTTTAATTAATTACTTTATTTATGAATTGTGTTTATTTTTATTTATTTTTTATTTAATTTATTTATTTTGTATTTATTTATTTTTAATTAATTATTTTAATTTGTTTATTTTTGATTTGTTTATTTAAAATTGTTTATTTTTTAATTATTATTATTATTATTATTATTTGATTTATTATTATTATTATTATTATTATTATTATTATTATTATTATTTGATTTATTATTATTATTATTATT
Organism: Danio kyathit; assembly: GCA_903798195.1. Classification (NCBI taxonomy): domain Eukaryota; kingdom Metazoa; phylum Chordata; class Actinopteri; order Cypriniformes; family Danionidae; genus Danio; species Danio kyathit. The sequence goes on along the minus strand of LR812529.1, from coordinate 37,284,026 downwards.
ATTATTATTTGATTTATTATTATTATTATTGTTATTATTGTTATTATTATTATTATTATTATTATTATTATTATTATTATCATCATCATCATCATCACCATCATCATTAAGAACAAAATGGCCAGTGAATAATTATGTTAAATAATTTGTCAAAACAGATTCATTCAGGGAGGGAAACAGCAGATGTATAAGTAAACATTTGTTCAACCATATTTCTTTGCCCTTTAAAACCAAGATTTGTTTGCATATGGCTATTTCTGTTTTGACTTTAACTAGAATTACTTTTCGTTGGTGGAACAAAATACACAACTAACTATATATATTGTATCTAAAATAGCACTTTCTCTTTGTTTTCTCTACTGCTGTATGTGTCTTCTGTTGCATACACTAATAATAACATCACCATTTTTTCTACCTGAAACTGCGTTCAATAAAACATGCGCACTTAGCAACACAAGTACGACATACAGTAGTAAACAAACTGACATATTTTGCCCTAGCTCTAGATATTCAGTTATCCTCTTAATCCGGTCACCTTTGATGACTCTCCTTCCTCATATTGTGTTCTATTGAATATTAAAATCAATGTTCATGCTAGAAGACAGTTAACTGGAAATGGCAGTCTGGTTTTGCCAATATCACCCCAGAGAGCTGGGCATATCTTCTCTCAGACAGGCACACTTTAAACTCTCTTTCACACACAGATTGACACATGACAGTCTAGAGAAGCCCGGGCTAGTCTACAGATCCCTGTGTCCTCTTGTAAGCATTATCACCTCCAACATTAGCCCGTCTCCAGTACTGCCAGCGTCTAAATCTGCGTTAAAAGCCTTTGAAATGGATATTTTACAGTTGCTGTACGACTATAACAACATTGCAGTGGAGTGAAAGCTATGTTTCATGGTATGCAGCATATTATAGTTGTGTCTTTAGCAGGGAGTGTTATAGCGGTTAATGGCAGCATTATGGTCAGTGGATATGCGTGTGTGTGTGTGTGTGTGTGCATTTGATGCATTATTTAGAAACGTGAATTTTTTTTTTCATATTTTCTTTCCTTTTCTGAGGTTTCATGGTTTTGACTCATTCACTATAAAATGCTGGGTTACGTAGAATTTCTTTATGTTATACCAACAGAAATCGATTAAGTTAACTGTTTTTACAAATTTAAGTGGCTTAAACATAAAACAATTAAGTTGTCCCCCAAAGAGACTCAATAATTGTGTCGACTCATTTTAACTAAGTAGTTTGAACAAGCCTCAAAAAACATTTTTTGTTGTACGCTGTAAAAAATGCTGGGTTCCACTGAATCGATTTGTGTTGGGACAACATGAAGGAATCAAGTTCACGTATTAGTTTTTACAAATGTAAGTGAATTGAACATAAAGCAATTAAATTGTCCCCAAAAAGAAACAAGAATTGTGTTGTTTTAGATCATTATAAATAAGTAATTTTTAATTTTAAAAACAAAAATCAAACATAATTTTTTGAGTGTATGGATAGTTATCATTAAACTCATTAAAGTATCCGTAATTACCATTCCTCACCTTTGCACTTAAAACAATCAATACTGTGGGTGAAAAAACAGACTTAACAAGGAGCTCTCTCTCTCTCTTTGTAATGAGACACCTGAGCTTGTTTGTCTTTCACAGGTTTTGACAGTTCTCAGGCCAATTGTATCTGATGTTGTGAAGAGCAGACAGGAGTATTGGTTAGACCAATAACAAAATATTGGCTACACAGGCTCAAAAAAAATGAATATAAAAGACTGCATGTGTCGTTTTATATTATGTTTAACAAGTATGTTACCAGTAAGCTTTTCATTCTGTTCATTTTAAGTTTAGGTTTTAAAAAGGATCTCAATTTAATGATGTGTGATTCTGGACCACAAAACCAGTAGCAAAAAACCCATTGTGTGGGTCAAAATTATTGATTTTTCTTTTATACCAAAAATGTTTAGAATATTAATTAAAGATCATGTTAGATTAAGGTATTTCCTCTTGTAAATATATACTGTACAACCTTTTTTTTTATTATTAGTAATATGCATTTCTAAGAACTTAATGATAACCCTTAAGGTGATTTTTCTCAGTATTTAGATTTTTTTGAGCCCTCAGAGCCCTTATCATCCATCCACATTGTTAATCAGCTATAGTAATAGAGAAGGCTCCAGATCCAGATCTGTTTTTACATTACTGTGACGGTTGGGTTTAGGGATGGGGTAGGGGTAGACGTTAATAAAATACAATTAATAGGACATTTTATAAATAATATAACTAATTCTTCTTAACTTCCGGCCGCAGCCTTATGTGATATATAGCTGATTAACCATGTGGATGGATGATAACAGCCTTCTGAGCCTACCCATATTTATCTGCTGATAACCACTGATAATGCCCATACAATCAGTAGCATGAAGATATTCCAAAATGGGTGGTCAAAATACAGGCAAAAGGCCAGGCTAGGCGGTAAAACAAAGCAAGAATCAAAACGCGGCAAGACAAATAAGAAAAAAACACTTTGTAATGTTACATGGGGGAAACAAGACTCAGCAATGTGTGTGTATGTGTTTGAGAGGGGAATATAGTCCAAATAATCAGTTCATGATGAGATACCAGCTGGGTGTGTGTGCGTCAGTGTCCGGATGACTGTCAGCTGTGGCAGGAGTGATTGGAGCAATGACTTCTGGGATTTGTAGTTCATATAGTGGGAGAATTGTAGTCCAGGTGATAATGCCTGTTTTCAATACATTATATTGAATACATTACAATATTTGTGTCTCGATCACCAGCAATCTAGGCTTCGCAGATCGCTGCATGACACAAATATTGTCCGATACTAACAAACATACATCAATGGAAAGTTTATTTATTCAGATTTTAGCTGATGCATAAATCCCAATTGCAAAAAGTTGACATTTTGGCTGGTTTTGTGGTCCATGGTCACTCGTATGGATTATTAGAGACTCATTTTTATCCTGTCCATCCATCCATCCATCCATCCAACACGCAGCTTTAATACACTTTAGTGAAGAAATTGAATTTTCCTACTAAGCAAAATGTGTTTAACAATTTTAGACTCTTGAATTCAGTTTTGAATTTCTAGCAATCTTTAACCTTTCGACAGTTTCATTTACCAGAAACGGTAACTTCAGGTCGACAATAGTCATGTGTTTTTATGAAAAACAGGAATATAATGTGACAATATAACATCTGGAACATCAAGAGTTAAGCATCTACCAAGCAAACAGTAATAAAGACAAAACAAATTGTATTACAGAGATAAAACGACTTTCCTTCTTGGATTAAGCCCCAGAGGAAAGAGAGAAACATTGTAAAATAATGTTAAGCAACAACCCCACATCCATTGCAATCGATCTAGTATGAAACACCCACTTTCCAATCAATTTGTGATTGATAAAAGCACCATCTTTTTTTTTCAACCTCAAATGTATCACATTATAGAAGTAAAATGCTATTTCATGTGGACTTTAAGTACCCCCTCAGGAAAGCGTACTCCTGCTTGTGAATCCACTCTTTAGATGTATTTCAAGATACACACATCCATGCCCGGAATATTAACTAGCTGCTGAACCTACAACTGTTATTGCTGGTGGCAAATTGTGTATTTATAGGGGCTAAATTAAATACAGAGTTGGGAATGAAAAGAGAACAAGACAGTTGATCTTAATCATCGAACGTCTTATCAGACGCTTTCGTATTATTGTTTATGTTTTCACTTCCATTCAGACATGCACCCTTACTAGATTTTGGAGTTGTGAGAATTTCATGCTTGTTTAAGTGTGTGTGTTGCGGTCTTTTATATTAAGTCATCATAATTCACTCCGAAAGTCCAGACTATGTTCACACAGATATAAACAACAGAGGGTAGTAGAAGACAATGCTCATCTTCCTCTCTCTCTCTCCATCTACTTTAATTATGCTCAGCCTCTAGCGCAAACACATTCATAGGAATCCTAACTGGAAAGACATGCACATTGTGAATAGAAGCATGGTCCCTCATGGATCTAGTGTCATGTTTTGATCTCCGTAGAGAAGAGTTAGTTTTATCTGCCATGTTCCTTTCGCTCTCTCATTCTCTCTGCTCTTAATTGGATCAGAACCAAGTTGTTTTTAGAACAAACACAAGCGCCGTTCCAAATCCTAGCAAGCTGTCTACCTAGACTGTGTTTTAAGGCATCATAGGCAGGTTCCCAATGGGTTCTGGCTCCCTGAGCCAGAAATACTGTTGTTTGGGACATAATTTAAGTATCCTGTACTCAAAAGCCAATCCCAGAATGCACTACAAGTAAATAATAATTATAAAACCCTCATTAACTTAAGTTTTTTTAATTTGGAGAATGCTTTAAAAGTCTCCAAATATATATTAGTTTGCATTTGCATTACATTTTTGGGTCATTTTATGTATGAGGTATGTTTAGGTATTAGAGATGCTTCTTGTAAAATTATATATCAATTTATATTAGCTATATTTTGTTGATAAAACTGGACGCCTGTTCACAAACCTTTGCATCATGAAAAATTTAAAATTAAAAGTTTATTTTTTGCAATATTAATAATAATAATAATAATTGTGCTGTTCTGGTTCATGTGTAGTTAGATTTTTTGGAGATACTTCAGCCTCAATATCAAAGTTCCTGAAAACAAAGAAGGTCAAGGTGCTCCAACATTGGCCAGACCAGTAACCAGACATGAACATTATTGAGCATGTCTGGGGTAAGATGGAGGAGCAGGCATTGAAGATTAATCCAAAGTATCTTGATGAACTCTGGAAGTCCTGCAAGAACGCTTTCTTTGCCATTCCAGATGACTTTATTAAAGTTATTTGAGTCATTTTAGAAATATATGGATGCAGTCGTCCAAGATCATGTGAGCCGTACACAATATTAATTCTTTTTCCACTGCACCATGACTTTATATTCTATACTGTACATTATTTCTGTTAAGTGACAAGATTTTTGTCTAAGCAAAGTCAGACCTTACTGTGCTAAATAAATCATTAAAAATCAAGGCATGATCATATTTTATTTTGGTAAAATAAGCGTAATCTAGAGGCCTTTGCCTTTCATATAAGCCACTTCTGATCAACTAGAAGTCAAGTTATTATTTGTTGTTCCTAAAACTTGGATAGGTGACAAGACTTATAAACTATAGATTCAAATATAGATTGGAATATTGGCAACAAATACATATTTTGAATGTGAGGGTTAATTGTTATTGTTACACTGTAAAACCCAAAAAGTTAAGGTAACTCAAACCATTTGAGGAAACCGATTGCAACAAACCATTTAAGTTCAAAAACTAATCCTAATGAGTACTGTGAACTTAATCCATTTGAGTAAATGAAGCAATTTGAGCACAGTAAAACCTAATAAATGAAGAGAACTCAAACCAACCAAGTACTGTAAAACCCCATAAGTTAAGGCAACTCAAACCGTTTGAGGAAACCGATTGCAACAAACCATTTGAGTAAAAAAAAAATAATCTGTACTGTGAACTTACTCTATTTAAGTTTAAGTAATGAGGTATTTATTAACTCATTACCTTCAACACTGAGTTCAAAACTCTTTTCAAATGAGTAGAATTAACTTTCAGTCAATTTTGAGTTGACTACACTCATTTCATTTGATAAAGTTGACTGTTGGGTTTTACCATGTAATTGTAATAATCTTACTAAACTTACTCATACATCGCGCTGTTTGTTTCTTGATGCACTTAATGAAGACTTTATCATATCACTCCCCCTGCATGTTCTCTCCTCCATTCTTTTCATCACCCAGCCGTGTGCAATCGTGAAATTGATAAATTAGTCTCTATAAATTGGGAGCGGTGTATTAATTAAGCAGAAAAGTATTTTTCTTCGTATTAATTGGTGATTAATTGATGTATAGTTTTGCCTCCAGCAATGGCTAATCCTGGAATGTGTTCGTCACACGCTTCGATACGCACATATGTGAGTTACGAACACTGACCCATTATACGCAAGTGTCGAGATGTGTACCTGCGATAATGTGTGTGTGTATGTATGTGTGAAAGGTCCTATTAGATTGCTGCGTAAGTGTTCTAGATGACCTCCCTTAATTGCGTTTGATTGGAGCGCGATAATCAAATTGTCTCACCTCTTTTCCACTGCAATGCTTCAGATTATTCGTCTGAAGGAGCAAAAGGGGAGGAAGAAGCTGACAGAGAAAAATAAATGATTGTAATAGTTGAACCAGTGTTTAGTCGTTTAGATTGCCTTACGTCAGTGTGTCTTTAGTATCACTATTATGTAGCAGTGATACCACACTCAAAAATATAGGCCTAACAAATAAGATTTATGTATTCTGATTGCATCTAAAATTTTCATCCATTTGGATTACATACTTTTGACATAACTGAACTAATAAACTTTGTGATTGATATTTGTTAGTTAAACATAAATAAAACAAACAAGAACAAGATTTATGGATAACACTTTAGTTTAGGTCACAATTACAGGTATTAACAAACCATTATCTAACACTACTAGCTTAATAAGCTACTAATTAGCTGTTTATTAATAGTTAGTAAGATAAAAGTTGGGTTTAGGTTTTGGGTAGGATTAGGGATGTTGAATAAGATCATACTTTTTAACTACTAATGAACCATTAATATTTTAATAATAGGCAGGTAATAAGCCAGTAGTTAATAGCATGAATTGTGACCTAAACTAAAGTGTTACTGATTTATGTAGTAATGTCAATAAATCCAATGTGTTTTAAATGCTTCTTATTAATGTAAAACACTTTGGATTTTATCTTTTGTTTGAAGTTTGGAGTTGCGTCAGTTCTGCCCCTGAAGATTAAGTAAACCAATCTCATAGAATTCAACTAATTGGATCTGGCTTTTTCAATTCAATTCAATGTAAATTCATCTTTATTTCTATAGCGCTTTTACAATGTAGACTGTGTAAAAGCAGCTTAACATAGGAGTTCTAGTAAATTGAAAGTTTTTATAAAGTTTTTAGTTTTTTTTTTCTACAGCTAGATATATTTATACCTTATTTATATAACTATTTAACTGATTAAATCTAAAAGTATTTGATTTTAACAGATTTAGATTGATTACAAGGAATCTGAGAACATACACCTAAAAACAAATTAAAAATAAAATAAATGAAAATAAAATAAAAAATGTACAAACATTTGATGATATCACAGCATGATTCATTTTTTAAGTATACTATAAGTGTAACAAATATGGTTCTGGCAGTTGAGGATCCAAATGCAGCGTCTTTACTAAACATAACATAAATAAACATGTTTAAGAGGAAGCAAACATTCAGTTTAAGGACAATCCAGAAGAGTAGTTGGGTCACATGCGAAGAGGTTGGTCCAGGTGGATAACAACATAAACAATACACAAATCGAAGGTCAGAAAAGACGGCACGAAAAGACAAAACAAGGAAACCACTTTGTAATGCTACAGGTTAACAAGACTCTGCAAAGTGGGTATGTGTGTATGTGAGGTGAATATATGGAGCAGGTAATCAGTCCATGATGAATTTCCAGCTGTGTGTGAGTAATCAAGCATAATGAGGAACTGGTGTGTGTGTGAGGTGCATAAAGGTATTTGTAGTCCAGTTCAGTGAGATATGTAGTTCTACATGACAATAAGTAAATTATTATTATTTTTTTTTTCATTCATTTTTCATTTTTTACAACACTTTAAAATAGGGGGCATTTAGTTAATTATAGTTAATGTATTTACTAGAACAAACAATGAACAATGTTTGTACAGCGTTTATTAATTATAATTCATCATTTATTAATGTGTTTGTTAATCCACTTTGAATTAATTACAATTAAAATTACATTGTAACTACATTAACAAAGATTAATAGATACTGTAATAAATGTATTGTTCATTGTTTGTTCATGTTAGTAAATACATTCAGAATAACTGTGTCTTGTATTGTAAACTGTTACCATTTTTATTTCTTTTAAAACATGCATTTATTTGATTTTTTATAGTAATTTTTATTATGTTACATAAATGAACGTTATTTTCAAGGTTTTAGATTTGGGTTTCCCCCGGGTGCTCCAGTTTCCCCCGCAGTCCAAAGACATGTGCTTTAGGTGAATTGGATGAACAAGATTGGCCGTAGTGTATGTGTGTGAATGAGTGTGTATGGATGTTTCCTATTACTGGGTTGCAGCTGGAAGGGCATCCGCTGTGTAAAACATATGCTGGATAAGTTGGCGGTTCATTCCGCTGTGGCGACCCCTGATGAATAAAGGGACTAAACCAAAGGAAAATGAATGAATGAATGAATAAATAACTAAAACTAGAGTTTTTACATCTTTTTACATTTTTCATTATGTTTTTAAAGTATTAAAGTTAAAAATCTATTTCTGAAAAGTCTTAAAAACATTAGATATCTGTTTTTACAAATTACATCTTTATATATTGCTAATGTTTTATGTTTTTATAGTATGATAATTATCAAAGAGAGATCGACAGTATTGCAATAATTCAATCAGCATCAAGAATATCAACATCAACTTCATTTGACTCTGTAGTGATTAGTCACATGACATTTACTCAGGTGATTGGTTTCTAAAAGCAGTTGCAAGCCAAGCAACTGCCATCAAGATGAATGAGAACACTAACAGATAGATTTCTCCAGACACAAACCCAGTCACCCATTTCCCACACTTTTTTTTCTCCTTTTTTTTTGGGCAGAGTAATCAAGATCTCTTTTACCCACTTTATCTATTGGAACAAAGCGCTGTGATGCTTGGTCACACACACATTATAGTTTTGAGACTACCTGAGAGCGACGGCTGATTGATTCTCCGCCGCCGCTGCAAAGCTTACAATTGAATAGTCAGGTGGAGGCAGAGCTCTGGGAAACAACAGCAAGACTCCAAAACGCGTCAAGCGAAAGGTCTGATCAGACGTATTGATTAAGATCCTGATTCTACAAGCCTGGTTTAACTTCTCTGCCAGCAACATGATTCATTCATCAATACATGATTCATTCAGCAAGGGCCTTCGAAAACTGAACAGGTGCATGTGTTTAAAGACTGCACAACAGCGGCGTTTATAACATTTATAATGTAACTTGTGTTCCTTTTCACACTAATGATATTTACATGGACATTCTATTGATAAACAAGTTATTATTTTTGTTTCGTATTTTCGTGCTCACCAAATAAATACCACAAAACTACTTAACGTCCATGATTTGTAATCAAATATCAACTGTCTATCTTTATATGGACAACTTTTTGCAGTTTGCTCGGTAGCTCACTTTGGATGGTGTTGTACTTGTGATGAACACTGCTCGGGTTCAAGTCTGGGGTAGCACGGTTCCACAAAAGAGATTAAAGTAATGTAAAATCAAGGTAAAGCTACATGGTCGCAGTTCATTTTTCTGTCATGTTTGCTTTGGTAAACATTATTGGTTGCGTTTAGGGAAGGGTTTAGAACAGTGGTTCACTTGGTGATTTGTGAGGAAATCTTCGCCTTCTCATGGACGTGTACAAGCTACAGAAAAGCATATTCTAAGTATTGTAATGTAATGTATAGCACATTTATGGCCATACACCCAAAGCCTTTCACAATCATCAGGGGGGTTCTCCACACCATCACCAATGTGCAGCATCCACTTGGATGATGTGACGGCAGCCACAGGAAAATGGTGCCAGTGTGCTCACCACACAACAGCTATAGGGGGAGCGGAGAGACAGTGATTTGGTGGATAGCGAGGATTGGAAGGCCATGGTCGGTAAAGGCCAATGAAGGGAATTTGTAAGTAACATATTTTGTAGGGAACGTATTTCAGATTTGCAAAATTGTAAACAATGTCCTCTAGTGGATTTTTGTCATCTAAAACGTGCAGCGAAACCCACCTGGAGTAACCTATTTTACATTTCGCAAAAATAAATTGGAATAAAAGGTTGTTATAAAGAACTATATTCCACAAAACATTGTCATCTGCTGGGAAGCTTGTGCAAAATACCAATAATAAAAATAGAAGTTGCTGCAACTGGGGAAACCACTGTAGCTCTATTTTTCCTTTCATATTGCACCACAGAGTGTAGACAACACATGCAATAACAATTTCAAGTGTTAAGTGTTTCTGGACCCCAAAACTCTTTTGGAAAATAAATAAATATTCAAAATGCATACTTTTTTTTTTTTTTTTTACACAACATGCATACTGTTTTTTTTCCACATCAGTTGTTAGCATTTTCAAATCCCACAAATGGAGTAGTCATGTAAAAAAAAAATGTAAGCGTGCATCAAGTGAAGCAGTTTACTTGCATCTTTTCATAAGGCCAGTTCACACCACACTAACAAATCCAGCAAACATGGACAATGCCATGATTACACATCACTTTTCAGATAATCTACGACACCGAGAAGCGCCAGTTTAGCACAATCAGTTGGTTACAACAACCTCCAACTGACAACAAAAGATACACAGATCAACAAAACAAAAAGAATGTCAGTTCATTTGGTGTGCATTGGCCATTACAGTATAAAATAGATTGTATAAACATTTTTTCATGCAATGTGTTTTTATAATTTGATAAAATCCCAAAATGTGCAACCAAATGTAAAAACTAAAGTGATTAAACCAGCCTTGTCCAATATTTTATTTTCATAATGGCATTGTCACAATCTGCAGCCGCTAAATCGCTGGAGAACTACACACACGCCACGTTAATGAACCACAACTCCCAGTATGCACCTCGCACACACCAGTTCCTGTTCTCACTGATTACACAAACAGCCGGAGGATCATTATGGACTGATTTCATGGACTATAAAGAAACACACACACACACACATTGTGCCTGAGTCTTGTTGTACCGTTTAATGAACATTATGATGCGTTTCCTTGACTTGCCGTGTTTGATCTTTGCTATGTTTTGTTTTTTTGTTTAGGTAGTTAGCCGTCTGTACTGACCTTTTTTTTTTTTTTTTTTTTACCGACCACTACTTTACATATACCTGTTTGTTCCTGTTTTGACCCGTGCTTAGACAATTCTCTTAATAAAACTACATTTGGATCCTCAATTCTGTTGTCCAGCGTCCTCACAAGACACAAAGACTGTGGACTGTAACAGGCATAATGTTATCCACTGTGAATTGTTTAGATCAAACTCATTAAACTAGAATATTATTAAT
>LR812529.1:37212846-37265346 GCA_903798195.1 Danio kyathit | reverse complement strand
GAAGGAAGGAAGGAAGGAAGGAAGGAAGGAAGGAAGGAAGGAAGGAAGGAAGAAAGAAAGAAAGAAAGAAAGAAAGAAAGAAAGAAAAACTACAGCATAAAATGAATGTTAAATTGAAATTATGTTTCTGATGAGTTCAAAATGTCTTTATAAATGACTCAATTCAATATTGTGATTCGTGATTCATTTGAGTCATCACGCAGAAGTGTTCCTGGAAGTCTGCTGTACTTATACTGTACATATTTTTTGGGGGGGTTTTAATGTTTTTGTATCTAAAAAAATCAACATAGGCTCATTCTGAAAATGTAGCCCTATATGTATACATACATTTCTGGAGATCGCTTTCCCACTGTTACCAGTTTGTCCAGCTCGCAGCGTACATTGGTGGACTTGAGTCACAGAGGGATGTTGACCACGACGACGCGGTTCAAGTCGGACAAATAAGGGTTCCAGAATGTGGGTAAAACAAAAACAGAAGCCAAAAATTAATAAATAAACAAGTAAATAACAGGGTGAGAATGTGGTAAAATCTGAAGATGTGGTAAATCAGGCAACTTTTCTTTTTCTGGATTGCTTTTTAAATCGGTTGGTTGGGTTCAGGGAAGTGGGTGGGCGGGTCAATCGGTGCTTTGAAAACACTATTGGTGTTTGACTGGAAGTCTAAAATTCGATTTTTCAGAACACCACTAAGATCTTTCCATTCTGGTAGTTGGGGCAGCAATAAGTGCTGGAGAAACTGTGGACTGGTGGGAGATCAAACGCATATATTTTGGGACTGTCCCATTGTTCAAAATTTTTGGACCGAAGTTAAGGGGATCTTAGAAAAGCTCCTTAAAGTGAATCTCTCTTGGGACCCTTTAACGTTTTTACTGGACAAATTTCCGGACGATCTGTCCCATGATCAGGAAACTTTGCTACATCTCCTGCTAATGGCTGCAAGAAAAATTATAACAATTAACTGGTTTAAACCTGAACCACCCACGGTGTCACAGTGGATACAAAAAATCAGATAGTTATATTCAATGGGGCAGTTGACAGCACAAGTTCAGCTGAAGACTCATACCTTTGAAAGAAGATGGGGACCAGTCCAAAGCCTCATTGGATAGGTCACTTAGGTCTCTTAAGTTTGTATGTTTGCTGCCTTTTTTCTTTTTCAGATTTTTCCTCAGATCTCTATTGTCACTATATATATATCTTTATTTGTGAGCTCGGGCCCAATCTCAGGACTGTGTGTTTTTTTTTTCTCATTATTGTTTGTATTTATCTTGACTGTTGTCAATAAAAGTTAAAAAAGAAAAGAAAACACTATTGGTTGGGTGTAGGGATAGTCGATATGTCATTCATTCAGTCAGTCAGTTAGTCAGTCGACAGCGTCCTCTGGTGGATTTACCCGAGAAGAGCAGGGGTGAATGGCACAAGAGAAATTTAAGATCTGAAAAAGTGTGCACAGCAGCCTCTGGTGGATCAAAAACTACAAGAACACATACCTCCTGGGACATATTCGGCGCTCTCTAGAAATGTATATAGTGGTGTGTTTTCAGAATGAGCCTGGGTTGAAAAAAATTGTAAGAGTAATAAGAAGTAATTACTGACTTCCATTCTTATTTTAAAACTTGCCAAATTAGTGTAAACAACAGATTTTATTTAATCGAGTAATTCTATATTTTTTTCTGACATTTACGCGCAATAATAGACTGCAAATTATAATTAAAAATGAATAAAAATTACGACAAAACAACTAAATTAATGAACTTAAAATTACAATAAAAACAGAAAATCTAAAGTAGTACTACTACTAATAATAAATTAATTACTGACTTTAACTCTCATTTAAAACTTTTAACTATTCATTTAAATGGTGTAAACCACATATTTTATTTAATTGAGATATTTATTTTTTCATGACAATTACAAGTAGCTATTTTTTTTACAAAAAAGACAAAAATAATTAAAATAACAAAACACAAAAATATTAACAAACTTAAATCAAAACAAAAACCCTAAAACTAATAAGAATAATAAAAAAATAATAATTACTTAAGACATTAATAGTTATGAATGTGAACTAGACTTTAGAAATAGACACTCAAAATAATAGTTTTGCTGTTTGTTCTAACTATTCATTTAAAATGAGCTCAAACACTCTAAATAAAGATACGCGAGCTGTCACAACCTTTGCAAAGTTACACATTTGTACTTAAAGGGTCCATACTGGTACCTCAAAAGTATATATTAGTACCTAAAATTTTTAGGAGGAACACTTTTGTACTTTTTAGGTACTAATATACCCTTGAGGTATTAATATGGACCTTTAAGCTGCAAATTTGTACCTTTTGAAAAGGTACCACCCCAGTGACAGCACGCGTACCTTTATTTCTGAGAGTGAACAACACAAGTCTTGAGTTTTTTTGGGGGTCAGCTTAAATTTTTGTTCAATTAACTTTTTACTAATTAATTGTAAAAACCATCAGGTTAACTTAATCGATTTGCATTGGGATGACATGAAGGGATTGTGTGGAACGCTGCATTTTTTACAGTCTATTTATTTAAACACTTACTTATTACAACTTTTCTCTTCCATCTAAATTGAGCAGTCCTCAAGTCAGTGTGTGTTCATTCAAAGCCACACACACATACACACACACACACACCTCTGTTTCATGTAATTAAGCTTGAAACCTCGTTAGCCCTGGGTTTGGCGGTTATGATATTTGAGAGTCATAACGACACTGTGTCCTCTGCCTTCTGAGGGAGCAAACCATAAATCTGTGACATTAGCCCACCGCCCCGTCGCAGCGCTGACTAATTATGCTCTGTTTGTATAAGTAATGGCCGTACAGTGTGATCATGATTAAGAAGGGACCCGCCGGAGCCGGAGACTCATTTTAGCCTGTTCTCATTGGCCGCTTGCTCATCATCTCCCTCTCCTTTTAAATGAAAACTCATTATTAGACGTGCGCTAAATGCTATCCGGGCTGATTCTCCCACTGGCCTGTGCTGGAATGGAGAAATTAGGAGGTATTAATCCATAAGGAGCTAATTTTTACCTTACTAGCGAAGCGGATGGAGAAAAACTTTAGTAATTGGAGGTTAGTCGTGGCACGGAGGGGCTCGAGTCGCACACTTGTTCTTTATGATCTTTTGCATCTGACCTTATCATTTGTTCAAACGCTTTTGACATAAAGGTTGGAAAAAATGTTTTTGCAAGGGAAAAAAAAGGAAGAGCGTTTGATTTTATTCTTATATTGTGATAATGAACATCCATTATATTGATTTTGTGGGCACTTTAAAATATATTATTTATTATTTCAACTTTTAACATACTTTATATTCTTAAAGTTTAAATAATAAACAATTATTCACAGTATATTGCAAATAACTGCCAATATCACACATGTTCATTATCACAATATAATTGAATTTTGAACATCTGATCTTCCCTCAAATAAGGATTTTTGCTGGTTGTTTATAATACTTATTTTAATCTACTTAAATTTGCAAAAACAATTAAGTTAACTTATTTGATTTGTCTTGGGACAACATGAAGGAATTGTGTGAAACCCAGCATTTTTTTAGAGTAAACCTGGGTTCCACATAATGGATTTGTGTTGAGACTACTTAAGGGAATTAAGTTAACTTGTTTAAGAATGTAAGTGGATTGAACGTAAAAGTATTAAATTATCCCCAAAAAACTCAATAATTGTGTTGTTTTAGCTCATTTTAAATATGAAGTTTGAATATACAGCAAACATATTTTTTGAGTGTATTCAGAGTGTTTGCATAACAGCATTTAAAGAGTTAATACGAGATTTGTTTTCAAATATAAATATTTTAGGTTATTAACCTGAGATATTGACTGAAGATGTTCAGATTTTGAATATATTTTTATATTTTTTATATATTTTATTTATTACATGTTTTGTTAGTACTTTACAATAAGGCTCCATTTGTCAACATTAGTTAGTTGCACTAAAATGTTTATTACATCTACTAGTATAGCATTTTATCATCTTAAGTGATGTTAATTTCCTAGTAAATGCTTAATAACTTGTTAAAATCCAAAATTTGTTCTAATAAAGTTAGTTTTTTTTTTTATGTAATGTAATGTGTATTTATATAGCGCATTTATTGTGTATGGCCATACACTCAAAGCGCTTCACAATCATGAGGGGGGTCTCTCCACTCCACCACCAGTGTGTAGCATCCACTTGGATGATGTGACGTCAGCCACAGGACAACGGCGCCAGTGCACTCACCACACACCAGCTATTGGTGGAGTGAAGAGACAGTAATAGAGCCAATTCGGTGGATGGGGATGATTAGGAGGCCATAATGTGTAAGTGCCGATTGAGGGACTTTGGCCAGGACGTTTATTTATGAATATTACCTTATAACCTTTGTAGCAAACTATTTCTCACTGATATTTACTAATGAGACCTTAATGTAAAATGTAACTTATTTTACATTATTAATTATTTTGCGATTTGGTTTGAAACATTAGTTTATTCTAAAAAATGTAAATATAGTCAGTCAGAATTATTAGCTCCCCTCAGAGCGAGGACATTTTCACAGTATGTCTGATAATATTTTTTCTTCTGGAGAAAATCTGATTTGTTTTATTTCAGCTAGAATAAAAGCAGTTTAACATTTTTTTAAAAACCATTTTAAGGACAAAATTATTAGCCCCTTTAAGCTATATATTTTTTCGATAGTCTACAGAACAAACCATCATTATACAATAACTTGCCTAATTACCCTAACCTGCCTAGTTAACCTAATTAACCTAGTTACGCCTTTAAATGTCACTTTAAGCTGTATAGAAGTGTCTTGAAAAATATCTATTAAAATATTATTTACTGTCAAAGTAAAAATGACAAAATGACAAAGATAAAATAAATCAGTTATTAGAAATGAGTTATTAAAACTATTATGTTTAGAAATGTGTTGAAAAACTCTCACCATTAAACAGAAATTGGGGAAAAAATAAACATATATATATATATATATATATATATATATATATATATATATATATATATATATATATATACTTTTTGTTTGTTTGTTTAGTTTTGTTCTTCTTTTAGCTTATTTTAATTTCTTATATTGTCTTAAAAGCTTCAGGAATTATCTCAACAGTAAAATTTGAGACCGCTTTATGCCTAGTCAAAGCAAAGAAACATGCTTTATTAAAACAATCAAATTTGAGGAGAGACAGTGTTTTAAACCGAGCACAATGGCTGTAAAGCATCCCATCCAATATCACAAGAACATCAGTGGTAGATTAATATACTTTTACAGTGCTTGAGAGATTTTCACATATGAGTTCATAAAACAAACCTGACAGCTCCAGATGTAGGCTGCAATATTAATGCAAAAATCGGCCTTTTTGTTTTCCGTCATACGTGACCCGTGGTGGTTTTGTGAAGTTTACACAGTTAACGACAGATGGAAATGCCCAGACCGTGTCTAGTGATGTATGTTAAGCCTCATTAACAGGGCCATTTTTTGTGCCTGGTTGCAATTTCTCACACTCTTAAAAATAGATGTTTTTTTGTTGCTATTGATGGTTTCATGAAAGACCATAAAGGGTTAGTTCATCCTAAAAATGAAAATTCTGTTATTAATTACTCACTCTCATGTCGTTCCAAACCCCTTAAGGACTTTGTTCATCTTCGGAACGCAAATTAATATATTTTGGATGAAATCTGAGAGCTCCCTCATCCTCCATAGACAGCAACTCAGTGTCAGCATAGGGTGCGCATTGATGACCAATGTGCAACTTTCTCTGTTGGAAACAAAGCACATGTGCATCTGAGGTAATATGTTAGAGGTGCGACCAAGTGCTATATATAAGTGCAACCATTGCCACGGCCATATCACCCTGCAGCCCAAGACCAGTTACTCACTGAAGCTAAGCAGGGCTGAGCATGGTCAGTACCTTGATGGGAGACCACATGGGAAAACTAGGTTGCTGTTAGAAGTGTTGTTAGTAATGGCCAACAGGGGGCGCTCAACCTGCATGAGTCCTGATGCATGATCATCCCCACCCATCGAATTGACTCTATCACTGTCTCTCCACTCCACCAATAGCTGGTGTGTGGTGAGTTCACTGGCGCCTTGGTCCTGTGGCTGCCATCGTATCATCCAAGTGGAAGCTGCACACTGGTGGTAGAGTGGGGAGACCCCATCTCATGATTGTGAAGCGCTTTGGGTGTATGGCCATACACAGTAAATGCAATATATAAATACACATTACTTACCTGTATATAATTATGTGACTTGTATATAACAATATGCAATGCAATACTTTCTCACACGCATTTGTACACAGCACCTTATTACCTGTATATTTACAACAAATCTGTACATACAATTCAACATCCAGATCTTTTTGACTAACTGCATCTCTGTTTATTGTTTAATGTTTATCGCCTTTTTCTTTTCTCATATTTAATTTTGTGTTGTCACTTTATGTACACTGGAAGCTTCTGTTGCCAAAACAAATTCCTTGTGTGTGTGAAGCACACTTGGCAATAAAACTGATTCTGATTACTTATTATACTCTTACTTACTCACTCACTTACTTACTTACTATTCATAAATGTGCCCCCTATACTGACACTGACTGAGAAGAAATTGTTAAATAAAGTGCTTGTTTTTGTTTTATGAGTTTACAAACGTATACTCTTAACTTTGTAATATTTTTATTCACCCACTGAAGGCATATTGTGTGTTTTGGGTTTGGTTTCTTATACCTTTTTATTGACCAAAGAACCTTGTTGTTTTTGGAGATTGAGGGAGTTCTTCGATTTCATTTATTATATCGTAATTGTGGTTCTAAAGATGAACAAAGGTCTCAGGAGTTTGGAACTATATGAGGGTGAGAAATTAATAACCGTATTTTCATTTTTGGGTGAACTAATCCTTTAATCCTTGATAGAATCTTTGCATTCCATAAAAGTTTCTTTATAGTGGATTATTTAGATTGTTAAAAAGATTCTGCTTGGAATCCCCAAAAGGTTTTCACTCTTTTTATTTTTAAAGAGATGTTTTCAAGAGAAACTTTTCACTTTTCACTCAGCCTCAAGTGTTTCTAACCTTTATGTTTTCTTGCTTTTGTTGAACACGCTATTTTAGCCATTACCCACTGACTTTCAACAATAAGAAAAAAAAAATCTATGGAAGTTAACAGTTACCAACATTCTGCAAAATTTATTTTTCTGTGTTAAACAGAAGAAAGGAATTCAGGTTTGGAACAAGTGGAGTGTAGTAAATCATTGGTGAGTAAAAATATCCTGAACGTACAGGATCAGGGATTATTTGACATTTATTTCAGGACAAAACAAGATGAAGATTAGACATATATATATATTGATACAAAATACATAGTTTTAGACAATTGTAAAATGTATATATATATATATATATATATATATATATATATATATATATATATATATATATATATATATATATTTTACAATTGTCTAAAACTATGTATTTTGTATCAATATCCCTTACCCCACTGACCTTCAAAATATTCCATACCGGTTTGGAACAACTTCAGGGTGAACAAATGACACTAAAATACAGATTTTTGGAAGAACAATACACATTACTCCCATGCAATTTACTCCTGTTCACAATCCAATTCATTCCCAATGGATGAAATCAAGTCCAACTGTGTAATATTAATTTCATTCTGAAGTATGTCACTTAAACTGGGTTGCGTGTGTTAAATCGAAGCAGTTTGACCAATTACCCTGATCTATTTTGAGATTCTGCAGATCATTTTTGTGCCATTTTTTTCCTTCACTTCACTTGATGTCGCTTAAGCAGATTATTAACTTTGATAAGCACACATATGTTGGATTAATTAATGCGTCGAGTCTAGTCCCCGGGCGATTGGGCTCACATTTTAGTTTTAACCTTTTACTTTAAGGCATTGTTGGCTGTATAATTATGCTTGGCTTAATTAGAGTGTTATTAAGACCTGTGATGAGATATGACAGGATCTAATGGACTTAAGAAAAAAAAACAGTCTGACAGGAGGATAATAAAGGTTGTGTTGAAACTCACTTGAACCGCCATGAGGTTCATACAAACAACTTGATTAAGTTGAAATTGCCTCTTGAACGGTATTAAACAGCAACACAATTCGCTGTTAGCATGCAGCGTTATCTGTTTTCACACACAGAGTTTAAAGCACGCTCTCGACGCTTGCACAAACTCCATTTCTGATAGGGGGAAATTGATTGGACCTATCAAATAATAATCAGACCTTATTGTTTGTTTGCTGAGGTTTTTGTTCTTAAGCAGGGCTTTTGCAAGGACACAAATTGGAGACCTTGGTTCAAGTGTCCAATCATCTACACAACCCCCCTTCCTTATCAAGTCTATCCAAATCACAATCGCAATATTTCTGTCCTCTCTCTCTCTCTTTCTCTCCATCCGTCTCTGTGCGATAATGAATTATCCATTATTTTCCTTTTATCCATGCTGGCCTCTTCTGCGATAAACAGCTTGTGCTAAATGTGACCGCATGCTCACAGTGATTCGCAAGGACCTTGTTCTCGGTGACGTTCTCCATCTGGAAACAGTCTCAGACATAAATATATATATTCTGTTCCATGTCTGTGTCAGATTGGGAGCAGGGTAGAAATAATTCATGGTCATGTCCACTTTCCTCAGGGACGGCTCCGTTTCAGATTGTAATGTCTTACCGGCGAACCGGGGAATGTTTTATGAATCATTAAGAACTGGAGAACGTTTATGCTAATGACTTTGAACTAATCTTAACTCCTTCCTCAAGGCAGTCTTAAGCACGTTGAGCTCTGTTAGGGCTAAAGCTGAGCATCAGATATTGGGTACTTAAAGGAATAGTTCGACTGGAAATGAAAATGATGTCATTTGTTAAAGCTTGTGTCTTTCAGAACATGTAGAGCTTTCTGTTCTTAGAAATATGCACTGTAAAACGTGATCAGTTGACTTTACTTAAAGAAATGAGTAAACCTGTTGCTGATTAGTTGACTTAACTTAAAGAAGTGAGTAAACCTGTTGCCGATTAGTTGACTTTACTTAAAGAAGTAAGTAAACCTGTTGCCGATTAGTTGACTTTACTTAAAGTGAGTAAACCTGTTGCCGATTAGTTGACTTCACTTAAAGCAAGTGAGTAAACCTGTTGCCGATTAGTTAACTTTACTTAAAGAAGTGAGTAAACCTGTTGCCGATTAGTTGACTTTACTTAAAATGAGTAAATCTGTTGCTGATTAGTTGACTTGACTTAAATAAGTGAGTAAATCGGTTGCTGAATAGTTGACTTCACCTAAAGTGAGTAAAACTGTTGCCGATTAGTTGACTTTACTTAAAGAAGTGAGTAAACCTGTTGCCGGTTAGTTGACTTCACTTAAAGAAGTGAGTAAACCTGTTGCTGATTAGTTGACTTGACTTAAAGAAGTGAGTAAACCTGTTGCTGATTAGTTGACTTGACTTAAAGAAGTGAGTAAACCTGTTGCCGATTAGTTGACTTTACTTAAAGAAGTGAGTAAACCTGTTGCCGATTAGTTGACTTTACTTAAAATGAGTAAATCTGTTGCTGATTAGTTGACTTGACTTAAATAAGTGAGTAAATCGGTTTGCTGAATAGTTGACTTCACCTAAAGTGAGTAAAACTGTTGCCGATTAGTTGACTTTACTTAAAGAAGTGAGTAAACCTGTTGCCGGTTAGTTGACTTCACTTAAAGAAGTGAGTAAACCTGTTGCTGATTAGTTGACTTGACTTAAAGAAGTGAGTAAACCTGTTGCCGATTAGTTGACTTTACTTAAAGAAGTGAGTAAACCTGTTGCCGATTAGTTGACTTTACTTAAAATGAGTAAATCTGTTGCTGATTAGTTGACTTGACTTAAATAAGTGAGTAAATCGGTTGCTGAATAGTTGACTTCACCTAAAGTGAGTAAAACTGTTGCCGATTAGTTGACTTTACTTAAAGAAGTGAGTAAACCTGTTGCCGGTTACTTGACTTCACTTAAAGAAGTGAGTAAACCTGTTGCTGATTAGTTGACTTCACTTAAAGAAGTGAGTAAACCTGTTGCTGATTAGTTGACTTTACTTACAGAAGTGAGTAAACCTGTTGCCGATTAGTTGACTTTACTTAAAGAAGTGAGTAAACCTGTTGCCGGTTAGTTGACTTCACTTAAAGAAGTGAGTAAACCTGTTGCTGATTAGTTGACTTCACTTAAAGAAGTGAGTAAACCTGTTGCTGATTAGTTGACTTTACTTACAGAAGTGAGTAAGCCTGTTGCCAATTAGTTGACTTAACTTAAACAGGTGAGTAAACCTGTTTCCTTTATTTAGCAAATAATGTGTATTATTCTAAAAAGTCATCTTAACAGTTCCAAATTACAATGGTTTTACTCATATTTATTAAGTAGAGCAACTAATTACCTTTTACAGTGAGGAGATGTTTGTTTGCTTTTTTTGTTTAGCTGTTTTTATTGTGTTTTGAAGGCATACAATAACGATATTATTTAAATAGTGAAACTGAAGAACGAATTTATGTATGAAGGTTTTGTGAGCCAGATCAAATAATTCATTGAATCAACTATTGGTTATGAAGCAAATCACTCCTAAGGACACTGTGAACAAAGTGTTGGTGGATATCAGTATTTTAGTGGACAGTGTCTTACATTTGAATCTCTTTTTCGTGTTTTTTTAACATTTAGTTTCAATAGTTTAATTTAATTTAAATTTAATTTATTAACCAACATTGCAACACTGTATCATTATTTATTCCTTTTCCTTCAGCTTAGTCCCTAATTTATCAGGGGTCACCACAGTGGAATGATCAGCCAACTATTCTGGCATATGTTTTACGCAACGGATGCCCTTCCAGCCGCAACCCAGTACTGGGAAACGTATTGTTATACTATTTATTCATATGTGTATTTAAGAACATGTTTTTTCATTGTTAGTTCATGCTAACTACTCTAAAATGCTCAACTTACAGTACATCAATCAAACTGACTAAAAGTTCAACATTTTATAATTAAAAATGTAGTTGAAACCTCATTATTAAGGATAAATGAACATAAAATCATTAATTGTAATGACTTCATGTCATAGCATATTCACAGTGTAATGATTGGTTGACCTAATGTCAACAAATGAAAACTCTTAAAGTAACTTGTATAGTGTTTTTGAAGCTTAAAAGCTTGCGATTTGTATCATACGGATGAAAGAAAGCCACAGAGGTTTGGAACGACGTGAGTTTTATCAAACAATGACAGAATGTTCATTGTTTGGCTCAACTACATGTTTTTTTCCCAAGTAGTTCCCTGAAGCAGCTTAGCTATACATAGTGCTTTCCAAGTTTTGAAGAGAAACTTGTTACCATTAAACAATTTGTTTGCCATTGTTTAGCATGACCTCGGCATCATATAGAGATCGTTTGGTTTGAATAAGTGTGCTGTAATGGAGTGTGTTGTGTGGGTACATTAGGGCAAGAGCCAGGCATTCTTCAGGCCTACAGAAGGCCTCCTGACCCGTTTTTGGCACGTTACTTTACTTTTGCATGTATATTATGTGTACGTGCTTGAATGAATGTACACCTCCGCCTCTCAGACTCTGTGGGGGAAACATGTTGTCCAGCATCGCCAAAGCTATGATGCCCCAGGAGGAGATTATGATGATGCGTCCGCTTTCCCTGGCGCTCTGCCACTTCTGCCCATCTGTGCTCTGTCTTCAGTGAGCATTCCGAATGTGCTCGTGTAGTAGTGGCATTTTTAGAAAGAAGTACGAGAGGAAATGTTTAAGGTGTTCCAAAATTACCTTTCCTTTTTTTTTTAGGTCAGAAACAGGTTTGGATTCTTATTTTGCTTTTGTTTTAAAAAGGTAACTGTGATCTCATTTTCTGGCAATAAAAAGAAAAGTTTAGATTTGAGAGATGTAAACCTTTTCTCTTCTTTTTTTAGTATTTTTTTAACAATTACAGGGTCATGTTACAAAAGGGTCATGTTTTAGCTTAAAAATGGCAAGATATAAATCTCACACATATTATATATTGCACTATTTAGCTTGTTTTAAATGTATTAATTCTAAAAGAAAAACAAAGTCCTAAATTAAATTGGCAACTCAAATTCACTAAATATAAATTTTCTGAAAAAAATTATTAGAATATTTTGCAATTTCTTACTGATTTACAGGATTTGGAGTTTATTTTTCACAATGTTACATTTTTTACAGGAAATATAATGCAGTGTTCCAAAATTAACTTTCCTATTTTTTTATGTCAGAAACAGGTTGGAAGTTTATTTATCTCATAGAGTATTTTTTAAGTCTTCCTAAAGTTTTAGGAACAATAAGTAATATCTTGACTTCTAGTTGATGATTTGGTATTAGAAGTGGCTTATATGAAAGGCAAAAACCTCTATATTATGCTTATTTTACCTAAATAAAATATGATCATGTCTTGATTTTTTATTATTTAATTAAAAGAGTAAGGTCTGATTTTGCTTAGACAAAAGTCTTGTCACTTAACAGACATATTGTACAGTATAGAATATAAAGTCATGGTGTAGTGGAAAAAGAATTGATATTATGCATGACTCCCATGAGCTTGGTCGACTACATCCATACATCTCTACAATGACTCAAATAACGTATTAGTAAAGTCATCTGGAATGGCAAAGAAAGCGTTCTTGCAGGACTCCTAGAGTTCATCAAGATTCTTTGGATTCATCTTCAATGCCTCCTTCATATTACCCCAGACATGCTCAATAATGGTCATGTCTGGTAACTGGGCTGGCCAATCCTGGAGCACCTTGACCTTCTTTGCTTTCAGGAACTTTGATGTGGAGGCAGAAGTATGAGAAGGAGCGCTATCCTGCTGAAGAATTTGCCCTCTCCTGTGGTTTGTAATGTTATAGGCAGCACAAATGTCTTGATACCTCAGGCTGTTGATGTTGTCATCCCCTCTGCAGATCTCTCGCAGACCCCCAAACCATGATTTTTCCTTCAAAATTGCTAGATATATATTGACATTTCTGTAAAAAATTGTGTTTTTTTAGACTTTCACAGATATAAATCTCACACATATTATATATGTTTTAACTTGTTTTAAAGTGGATAATGGATAATAATTGAGAATAAAGTCTTATAAAATAAAATCACATCTTAGATTCACAATATATAAACCTGCAGTTCTAAGAAAATTCTTTGAAAATGCAACTATTTCTTACAATTTTATGATTTTATATTATACATTTTATTTTTATTTTTTTATATTTTATTTAATAAAAATATATTTTTATATTTATATTTTAAATTTATATGATATTTTAAAGAAGTTTATTTTTAAAAAACAAGTTGTTGTTTTTTACTGCAAAAATAATATTAATAAAAAACATTGGAATTGTGAGACGTTAACCAAAAAACAGCAAAACATAAATGTGAAATTTTAAGAAAATAATCTAGTAATGCAAATTTATTTTATAGACTTTCATTCAATACTAAGATATAAACACAAATAAAGTTCGAACTGCTTGATAAAATGTCACTTATCTTTTAAAAAAAGATCTCATAGAAATGCCATGAGTAAACAATGACTTCGTTTTTTATTTTCAGAAAACCGTTTTACGATTAATTAGATCTGCATAATTTATCATTGTCACGTTGCATATTTACTGTTATAAAAATCAGCGTGCTCAACACTCTTGCTCTTGCCGTTGTTTGCCGATCCGGTTGTATAAATGATGACTTCCTGTTCTGACAGCTCTGGAAGAGTCTTAAGGCTCTCCTGTTTAAGTAACATATTCTGCCCTTCATCTTCAAGCTGTGTTTAAGTGAGCAGAGCTGCGACCTCTCCATAGGAGTCCTCCTTAGATTCATACTTGCAAAGGGACTTGAGAGAGATGCGCATGAAAGCTGTATGTAGCCGTTGGGCTTGTCCCGGTGTGCTTGTATGTATAGCTCCTTTTTTTCTTGCTTTATCTGGATGGAAAACATTTTGTCTCAGTTTAGTGGGTTTGCTATTTTTATCCTTTATCTGGTTCTTTTAGGATCAAAAAGCAAGGTTTAAATAAAGTCTGCCAAAGACATTGTAATAATTGCACACATATGTACAATGTTTTTGGGTGTCTTGTTGTCAGGTCTTTTATTTTGTAGTGTAATTTTGTCTTCCTGTTCCTGGCTTGTTTCCCGCCATGTGCTTTGTTCCTGTGATTCATTTCTCATTGGTTGTCTTATGTCATGTGCTCCCTTGTGTTTGGTACAGTATATATAAAACCTCATGTTTCTTTGTTGGTGAGTTTATGTCAAGTTTACAGGTTAATGTTTTGCTTTATTTCTAGTCACTTGAGTTCTCAAATTCACCTTTATTGGACACTGTTACAACATGCAGTAAAAAATTTAAGAGCTTTCTCATGTAACTGAGTTTACATCATGCAATTATCCTTTTATTTTTTTAGTTTGTAACTTTAAACTGAGGAGAATAATTCAGAATCGTAAAGAATTGTTACAGGATGTTAACATGCAATGGCAATATGCACATGGACTTTTAATTTTCAGCCAGGTAGCTCAAGGGCTTCCGGTGAACTGTCTTTCCATTACAAAATTGTCACATTTAAGGTCTGATTTCTTTAAAAATCAGCGATCTTCACTAACTGTTAGATATACAATATGAAGTGGGTCTCAGATCGGACAAGAAGCACTGCATTAAATTCCATTTCCCACCGCCATGTCTTTAAAATATGACAATTTTTTTTACCCCAGTATTTTCAACGGAATTTCTGCGCTGTTGCTACTGACAGCGCTAGTGGGTACAACAGTATTTCGTTTTACGCTTGAACAACTAAATGAATGCTTATAAGTCTATTTGACTGAATGTATTGTAATTACATTACTACATCAATGCTGTAAAAACAACCTTGTGAAATTAGAAATACTTACATTAAGCTTTAACCGGAGGTTTATTGTTTGCTTTAAAACTCTAGCTGTGCATAGAGCCCATTTTGAGTCGTTCAAACTAGATATAAACTTGTAATTTTGAGAAATTAATTCAGAAATGCAACTTTATGGCCCTTTGGGCTACAATAGTATGTATTTGTATATATTTTTAATAACTCTTTAATAACTTTTTAAATAAAAAATGTCTGAATTGTGAGTTTTGCAATTCTGAGAAAAAGTTGTCAGACGTAACTTGCAATTTTATAGATTTTCTTCTTGTTTGATATACAGTTGAAGTCAGAATTATTAGCCCCCTTTATTATTATTTATTTATTTTTTTTTTTTTTCCCAAATGATGATTAACAGAGCAAGGAAACTTTCACAGTATGTCTGATAATATTTTTTCTTCTGGAGAAAGTCTTATTTGCTTTATTTCAGCTAGAATAAAAGCAGTTTTTAATTTTTTTAAAACCATTTTAAGGTCAATATCATTAGCCCCTTTAAGCTATTTTTTTTCGATAGTCTACAGAACAAACCATCGTTATACAATAACTTGCCTAATTACCCTAACCTGCCTAGTTAACCTAATTAACCTAGTTAAGCCTTTAAATGTCACTTTAAGCTTTATAGAAGTGTCTTGAAAAATATTTAGGGGGGATAATAATTCTGACTTCAACATGTTCAGTTCTGAGAGAAAAGGCATAATCTTTATTTTATATCTCTTTTATTTTTGTAGTTTTTCCAATGCAGTTTTATGGCAATTCGGAACTTTTTAATTGATTGGCTAATTCATATGAATTTGTACGTTCTCATTCGTACATTTTTGTTTGATTTGCTCCTCCTCCAATGCCAATGATGGTTGGATTTAAGAGTGGGGTTTGAGGACACGACTGCTTTTGGTTTTTTGTCCAAGAATGCAGAGAACTACAAATAAAACAGATTTGAATATAAAGTTCAGCAAATAAACCTTTAATGTGTTACCTTTGTTTAGACTTTCATGTGAATGTTTACTTTCACAGTCTTAAAGGAAACTCTGCTGATAAATAAGTTATGTATCTTATAGATTGTATGTTTTTGCTCTAAATAAAGTCAAATGAAATCCTATGAATTCAGCCACTTTTCTGACAAAGTGTAAAACAAATATGTTTTTTTGTGAGATCAGGCTGGTTTATTTTACATTTCTCAGCTTACATCTCACAATACAAACATGTTTGCTGATCTCCAACTTCTCACAAGTATTTCCTATTAACCTTAGTCTTTCACAACAGAGCTGACAAAACCAATGGAACCTAACAGTCTCAACACGTCCAGTCAAATTCACTTCCATTGACTTTTAACCCTAAAATAACAGCTTGTTGTTTTGGCACGATAGCTCAGTGGTTAGCACTGTTGCCTCACAGCAAGAAGATCGCTGGTTCGAGTCCCGGCTGGACCAGTTGGCATTTCTGTGTGGAGTTTGCATGTTCTCCCCATGTTTGCATGGGTGTTCTCCAGGTACTTTGTATTCCCCACAGTCCAAAGACATGCGCTATAGGTGAGTTGGAGGAACTACAATGACCGCAGTGTATGAGTGCATGTGTGATTTAGTGTGTAAGGGTGTTTTTCAGTACTGAGTTGCGGATGGAAAGGCATCCGCTACATAAAACATATACTGGAATAGTTGGCGGTTCATTCTGCTGTGGCGACCCCTACTAAATAAAGAACTAGGCCGAAAGAAAATAATAGCTTATTGTGCTGCAAACTGGTGTTTCATTATTACGTCATTGCTATATTTATGTATTTTCATAAACACACTTGATTGTAGAGCGGGTAGTTTGACCGTTTACTGTCGTTTGTTATTCCTAGTCATTTCGCCCATAGGTAAATGAATCATAAGAACTAAAAAAAAACTCACACATTTGTTCTCTGTCAGCCTGTTTTCAGCTTAGAACAGACAGAGATGAAGGGCTGCTGTTTCTCTTCAGGAGCTGAGATTAAGTACAGTTCTGTTGTTTCCTGAGGGCTAAAAGCCACCTACAGTTCAAATAATAATCAAAAGACAAGCTGCTGAGCGAATGAGTCTGTGTGCTTTATGCTAATTTGAGGAATTGATGGTAAACGTTCTGCTTTATAGTACAAAATCGACACTTTAAATGCAATATGATATCAAAATAGAATTCCAGGCCATATTTATATATTATAAAATGATACGCATTGTAATAGAATAATTCCTTACATATCTGTAGTGCTTTTCTGGATACTCAAAGCGCTTTACACATTGGGGGGAATCTCCTCATCCACCACCAGTGTACAGCATCCACCTGGATGACGCAACGACAGCCATATTGCACCAGACCGCACACCAGCTGATTGGTGGAGAGGAGACGGAGTGATGAAGCCAATTATGATATGGGGATGGTTAGGAGGCCAGTGGGCAAATTTGGCCTGGATGCCAGGGTTAAACCCCTACACTTTTCGACAGACATCCTGGGATTTTTAACGACCACAGAGAGTCAGGACCTCAGTTTAACATCTAAAAAGATCTGAAAGACGGTACTCACTGAGCAGTATAGAGTTCCCTTCACTATACTGGGGCATTAGGACCCACACAAACAGCATGTTGAGCGCCCCCTGCTGGCCTCAATAACACCACTTCCAGCAGCAACCTAGCTATTTCATGTCTCATGTCTCCCATCCAGGTACTGACCGGGCGTAGCCCTCCTTAGCTTTAGTCGGCGACCATGTAAGATTTGCAGAGAGCTAGCTGCCGGCGTAGAAATGTATTCCCATAAACTAACAAAATAATTTTCAAAGAACACTAATTTTTAACACATATGATGTTTGTGTATGGTCAGAGGGGTCCAATTTCGCTGCATGTAACAGTGTTGTGACACAGGCTTCATCATCATCATCTTCATCATTATATTGTATTTTAGCTATAGGTATGTAAAAACATGAAAAATTATTTAAAAATCAATTGTGCTAGAATTATCTTGAAAATGAAATAACAAAATCAAAAATACATGTCATGTCATGTCATTTTCATCCGCTTATCCGGGGCCGGGTCGTGGGGGCAGCAGTCTTAGGAGAGAACTCCAGACTTTCCTCTCCCCAGACACTTCCTCCAGCTCCTTCGGGGTGATCCCGAGGCGTTCCCAGGCCAGGCGAGAGACATAGTCCCTCCAGCGTGTCCTGGGTCTTCCCTGAGGCCTCCTCCCGGTGGGACATGCCTGGAACACCTCCCTAGGTAGGTGTCCTGAAGGCATCCGAAACAGATACCTGAGCCACCTCCGCTAACTTCTCTCGATGTGGAGGAGCAGCGGCTCTACTCTGAGCTCCTCCCGGGTGACAGAGCGCCTCACCCTGTCTATAAGGGTGCGCCCTGCCACCCTGCGAAGGAAACTCATTTCGGCCGCTTGTATCCTGTATCTTGTCCTTTCGGTCATGACCCAAAGCTCATGACATTGATACTAAAATAATAATTAACTAAAACCATAAAACTAGTTTTATTTACCTGCAACAGAAATCAACTTAATAAAAAATAAATAATAATAATAATAATAATAATATAAAATAATAATTATAATAATATAATAATAATAATAATAATAATAATAATGATAATAATATAAAATAATAATAATAATAATAATATAATAATAATAATAATTATAATAATAATAATAATAATAATAATAATAATAATAATAATAATGTAAAATAATAATGTAAAATAATAATAATGTAAAATAATAATAATAATAATAATAATAATAATAATAATAATAATAACAATAATATAATGGTAATAATAATAATAAAAATAATAATAATAATTTTATTATTATTGTTGTTGTTGTTGTTGTTGTTGTTGTTGTTATTATTATTACTGCTATTATTATAATATCCTTGATACTAAAATTACTTGTAATTAATTATACAAATAATGCATACATGTTTAATAAATGCAATAATACATTTGTAAATTAATGATTAAATCTAATTATATTATTATTAAATTATAATACGAAGAATAATAATTGATATACAATATTATAATAGTAAATTTGGCCATGACGGAATATCAGTTTCACTTAAAAAATGGATTCAGCCGACTTTAATGAAACCCCATTGACTTCCTGTCTCACCCAGATGCTCATAATTACTACATTATTTGACATTTCACCATTATTCTCATTAACACCAGCCTTTTTCAGAATTAGAGAGCGACAGTTACTCAAACAGCAACACAAGCCTTTCAGATGCTACAAGATAGATAGAGCAGGGCGTCTGAATGTGTATGTGTGTGTGATCATTTGTGTAAATGTTAGGAGTGTTTTTCCTCGATAACCTCAGCTTGTTGCATTTTCCTGTCACATTTTTTCTCTCTCCTGCTGAATTAAGATAAGAGCGTTTGTTAATTAAACTGTCACATGGCAGCACCTTGAGGAATCGCTTTAATTGGGAAGCCATTGTTTCACTGCAATGCCAAGACTACAGAATGGATGATATTTATGATATACGCAGTGTTTAGATGGGTTACCTTGTGAGATTGAACTTGCTTTTTTACAACCAGGTTCCTTTTCACACTGTAAAAATATGCTGGGTTCCACACAATCAATTTATGTTGGGACACAGGGTTCATACGGTCATGGAAAACCTGGAAAAGTCATGAAATTTTGACATGGCATTTTCCAGGCCTGGAAAAGTTTTGGAAAATCAGAAAAACCCACAAAGTTTTGGAAAAGTCATGGAAAACAGATATCTGTATACTTGAATATAGGTTAGTTAAGTCTTTACTTATTTTCTGTCCTTGGCCAATCACATACTTTCACATTATTAGTGCGGTGTAAGCATTATCTAAATAAATTTTAAATAGATGTAAATATAAATTGAAACTGAATAGATTGTTGCGTGTTTTACGATATGCTGTAATAAATTTGAGCAAGCATTGTTTTTTTTTTTTTTATCACGCATATGTAGACATTGCATGAAACCTTAATTCATGAAAATGGACTTGAAAGTCTTGGAAAAATCATGGAAAAATCATGGAATTTTAGTAGTAAAAATGAGTATGAACCCTGGGGACAACATAAAGAAATTAAGTTAACTTATTAGTTTTTACAAATTTAAGTGGATTGAACATAAAACAATTGAATTGTCTATCCTAAAATAGCTTATTTTTAGTATGTTGCAGCTTAATTTAAATAAGTAGTTTAAACAAATAACGTTTTTAAGTGTAGTTACTGTTGTTGAAGCTGTACACTCTTACATAATTGCAGAATTGAGAAAAAGTGTTTTACATGGAAATACAATTTTGCATTTGTTTATTCAAAACGGTTCTACATATATTTTTGTGTGAATGTTTTTTTTATCAATTAGTTTTGTTATGTTTCGCACATTTTAGTTTATTTAATTGATTTGAACTGAACAAACGTTTTTATCTGCACTATTTGTAACTAAATATTTGTTTTGTTTTTTGTCTTTTGCAGTTAATTTCACATTTAATTGTTACTTGTTGTGTTTCTGTAAATAATTCTGAAAAATCATTATAGTGAAAAAATAGGTTTCAGTCTTTAATACTTTAATACTTCTTTAATACTTAAATACTTTGAAGTATTAATTTCACATGCAATTTTATTTTTATTTTTAGCAGCAAAGAAAAAAATCAATTTGTCATTTTTTTTATTCATTTTTATTAGTATTATTTATTTATGTATTTATTTTGTTGTTTATTTATTTATGTATTTATTTACTTATTTGTTTAACTTATTAATTATGTTTATTTAGTTTTTTTCAATGGGAAGTTATATCCTGTTGAGTAAGGGAAGTGTTTATTTGGGGTAGTGTAATCAACTACATGGAAGGATAATTATAAAATGAATGTTGTAATTGATATTCTATGTAGAAAACATAATAAAAGAAATTTGAAATAAAGAAAAAAATCCCATAATCAAGCCCCACCACCGCCAATAATAATAATAATAATAATAATAATAATAATAATGGGGCGACATGGTGGCGCAGTGGGTCTAGGTTGCTAGTGAATTGGGTAAGCTAATTTGTCTGTAGTGTATGTGTGTGAATGAGAGTGTATGGGTGTTTCCCATTGATGGGTTGCAGCTGGAAGGGCATCCGCTGCGTAAAACATATGCTGGAATAGTTGGTGGTTCATTCGACTGTGGCGACCCCTGATTAAGAAAGGAACTACGCCGAAAAGAAAATAAATAAATGAATTAATAATAATAATAATAATAATAATAATGATAATAATAATATACTAGTACGTAACTTGAAGTATTTACATATTTTTTAGACAAATCATTACATTTTACCTTTATTTGCATGAATCTACTGAATCTGCCCTTTATTAAAAACAATAACCTTTTAAACAGTAACAATAACTTTGAAAACACCTTTGAAATCACCCAAAAATGCAAAATTTGCTCACTCTTTTCTTACCGTAAAGTGATTTAAAAACTGTTTCTTTCTTCTGTTGAGCAAATACTGTAGAACCCATTGGTTACAGGTTTTGAGCTTTCTTCAAAATATCTTCCTTTGTTTTAAACAGAGGAAAGAAACTCAGACCAGAACCAGTAAAGTGTGAGTAAATGATGACAGAATTTTTTTTAGTTGAACTACCCCTTTAAAGCACCATAGCAACCAATTTAAAACTGGGAACACCCTAGCAACCAAATAGCAGCCACATACTGCAGCAAATCACCTCATTTAAATATCCTATACACTGCATGATGTGCATATCATGAGATGAGGTCTTTTTTCTCAGAAAATGTACTTGTAGCATATTTTATTCTCTTATAATCTGCAGAGTGTGTTTAAGGGATCAGTGGTGTTAAGTGCTGAACCGCCTTCATCACAGCTCCAACTGTAAATACCATCAGCAATTAACAGCGATCAGAGAGAGAGAGAGAGAGAGAGAGAGAGAGAGTAATTTAGCATCAGAGTCCTGCATGGAGGATCAATTATTGAGATTCTCTATCTCTGAAATTTACATCCCCTGCTGCTTATTACGTCTGTGGCTGTATTGGGTTGTGTGTGTGTGTTATTTTGGAGCTATAGATCTGCAGTTGTATGAACGCTTGAGCCTAGTCTGTAAAAGATCTGTCCGGCCATCTGGGCTGAAGGTGTTCAAAATCCGCCTTGATTAAAAAGTGCAAATCTGGAGATCAGAGGCCCACTGATCTCCTCCTTCACCCTCACATGCAGAGCTCAGGCTGAAACTGACCCCTAAAATAACCCCAGCTGGAGATTATGAGAATGTGAGTTTACATCAGGGTGTTTTTGAAGAAAAGAGGGGATGAGACACTGAGCAAAAACAACAACAACAAATGTGTTTTTTGTAGCTAGGCAACAGATAATGGCACTTGAATGAGATCTCTACAGGTAACACCAATGTTTATGATATATTTGGAATTTGAATGTGGAGTAGGTGGCATAGTGGGTAGCGCTGTCACCTTACTGCAAGAAGGTCACTGGTTCGAGCCTCAGCTGGGTCAGTTGGCATTTCTGTGTGGAGTTTGTATGTTCTCCCGTGTTCACGTGGGTTTCCTCCGGGTGCTCCGGTTTCCCACGCAAGTCCAAAGACATGCGGTGTAGGTGAATCGGGTAAGCTAAATTGGCCGTAGGATAAGTTGGTGATTCATTCCACTGTGGTGACCGCTGATTAATAAAGGGACTGGACTAAGCCGAAAAGAAAATGAATGAATGAGTGTGAGTTCCAGATTGTGATTATGATTGGATGAAACACTTTTAAAGCCGGGTTGTTTCTTGTACACCGTACAGTGTGGAAGGCTATGTTTTTACTGTTTGTTTTTTCAGCAGTCAAAAGGGCTTCAGATAAAATAATATCTTTGTGCACTATATGATTAATATTAAGGTTATTAATATGTAGAACTGATTAAAACAGTTAGTTGTAATACATGTAAAAAATTGGAAGTTTGTATATATTTCATATAACAACATATTGTATAATAAGAATACAAATAAGAAGAAGAAGAAGAAGAAGAAGAAGAAGAAGAAGAAAAACAAGAACAAGTCAAAAAGACATATTTAAAAAATGTAAATATATATATATATATATATATATATATATATATATATATATATATATATATTATATATATATATATATATATATATATATATATATACATATATACAGTTGAAGTCAAAATTATTAGCCCCCCTGAATTATCCCCAATTTTGTTTAACAGAGAGAAGAAACACATTTCTAAACATAATAGTTTTAATAACTAATTTCTAATAACTGATTTATTTTATCTTTGCCATGATGACAGTAAATAATATTTGACTAGATATTTTTCAAGACACTTCTATACAGCTTAAAGTGACATTTAAAGGCTTAACTAGGTTAATTAGGTTAACTAGGCAGGTTAGGGTAATTAGGCAAGTTGTTGTACGATGGTTTGTTCTGTTGACTATCGAAAAAAAAAAAATTTTGCTTAAAGGGGCTAATAATTTTGTCCTTAAAATGGTTTTTAAAACATTAATAACTGCTTTTATTCTAGTCGAAATAAAACAAATAAAACTTTCTCCAGAAGAAAAAAATATTATTAGACATGCTGTGAAAATTTCCTTGCCCTGTTTGGGATCATTTGGGAAATATTTAAAAAAAGAAAAAAAAACCAAAGGGGGGCTAAAAATTCTGACTTCAACTATATATATATATATATATATATATATATATATATATATATATATATATATATATATATATATATATATATATATATATATATATATATATATATATATATATGTATGTTTTGTTTTTTTTTTATATTGAATATTTCTTAATTTTATTTGAATATTGAACATTTAAAATTTAAGATTCAGATTTTTAAAGATTTTCAGATTTATTTATTTTTTTTGTTCTGAATTCATAGACTGCAGATAAAATTACAGTTTCAAGTTTTAAAGATTAAGAAATTCAGAACATCAAATTCAATATACTAAAATTCAAAACCAGAAATTCAGATCATGAAATTCAGATTCAGCGCAGAAAGTAGGTCAGGGTGATCCATATATAATAATATTAATATATACAGTTCAAAGTCAGAATTATTAGCCCCCCTTTTTTTCACAGTTTGTCTAATAATATTTTTTTCTTCTGGAGAAAGTCGTATTTGTTTAATTATGGCTAGAATAAAAGCAGTTATTAATTGTTTTAAACCATTTTAAGGTCAAAATTATTAGCCCCTTTAAGCTATACATTTTTCCGATAGTCTACAGAACAAACCATCATTATACAATAACTTGCCTAATTACCCTAACCTGCCTAGTTAACCTAACTAACCTAGTTAAGCCTTTAAATGTCACTTTAAGCTGTATAGAAGTGTCTTGAAAAATATCTAGTCAAATATTATTTACTGTCATCATGGCAAAGATAAAATAAATCAGTTATTAGAAATGAGTTATTAAAACTTATATGTTTAAAAATGTGTTGAAAAAATCTTCTCTCCATTAAACAGAAATTGGAGAAAAAAATTAACAAGGGGGCTATATATATATATATATATATATATATTTGTATATATTATACACTTTATTACTATAATATCAATATAATTTGAACCATATTTGAACAATTAATTTACTACAGCCTATACAAACAGATGGAATCAAAATTGTTACAGATTATCTAGAGTTTTCCCATTGTGCCAAAAAGCCCATAGTAAAAGCACAGTAACCCTGTCCTCTCATGGCGTCCTGCTTTATTGGCCAACTGTGTCCCTGAAATCACAAGCCAGTTTCCACCAGTTAATGCGGAATGAAACAAACATTCAGTTCATGCTTCGTTATCACCGCTGCCAATTACAGCCCCGCCACCCAAAATCAGTTTTGCACAGATCGTGAGCTGCCTGTCGGAGTGTTTGCCTCCGAGCTTCGGTTGGCAATCGCTTCACCCCATCGCCTCTCGTAGGCACGTTGGCTTTGCAGCTGCTACATCAACATGACAAGTGTTTCTAGAACATTCTTCATTGTTCACTGACCAGTAATGGAAGTGCAATGGCCGCCGTCGGGGGATATTTTCTGCACCTGGACCTGCACTGAGATAGTCATGCTCAAACACACTGTGATTTCATTGTGATTTCACCTCAGGCTTTGTCGCTCTGAAAGAACTCACGGCCAGCTGGAAATCTGCGGTGTTCACTTGTACGTTTGAATTCGTTGTAAACCGCATCTCTTCTTTTAAATTAGCTTTAGCTCAGCAAGTGCAAATGCATTTATGAGCTCTCTCAGAGTGTGACCGAGATGAGTTTTATCGCCTAAAGGCATAGTTCACCCAAAAAATGAACATTTCCTCATCATTTACTCACACTGAAGTGGTTGTAAACTTTAAAGAACTTATTTCTTCTGTTAAACACAAAATTCTGAGGAATGTTGGGGGGGGGGAGCAGCCATTGACATTTGTACCCAAAAATACTGAGTCTGAGTATCAAAAATTGTTTTGTTTTTTTTCCACCAACATCCTTCAATGTAGCTTCCTTTGTGTTCAACAAAAGCAAATAATAGCGTATTGATTTAGTGGCTAATTTGTACGAATTTTAAACAATCTCTTTCATAAATTTTAAAACTATTTCCTCATCCCTCAATGATAGTTGGGTTTGTGGCTCGGGTTTGGAATGGCGTCGCAGTTAAGTTAATCGGATGTCTAAGTTGGAAAAGTAGAGAATGAGTAAATTATTACAGAATTTTAATATTTGGGTAAACTATACCGACGCAATCTCATAGCCATTTGTAAAATTTTTATTTGCTGACTAATTTATATAATCTAATTTGTATATTTTAAAATGATTTCCTCATCCTCAAATGATGATTGGGGTTAGGACTGGGGTTTGGAAAAACATCACAATTAATTAACTATGTTTACAGTATGTTGGAAAAAACAACATGGAGCCATCCATAGATAAAAGTATGTAAAAAAAAAAAACGTTTTACAAAACATCCAACACGATCTCACGGCAATTTGTAACCTTTTGATTTAGTGGCTAATTTGTATGAATGCGTATGATCTCATTCGTTACAATTTGTGGGGAAAATATAATAAAGTTAATGCAAACAAAGCTGGACAGGCACTATCACACTAGGAACGTTTCCATTAATATTACAGTTTCCATTGTCAATATAGAAGCTTCACATTAAAACAAAGATATTTAAGATATTTTGGTCCCTATTAATAACAAAATACTTTAGTTTGGACATTCGCCAAAATATTCAATTATGTAATGTAAAAAATATTGTGCTTTCAATAGTGAGTTCTACTTTTTGACTCTCCCCTTTGAGAAAAGGTTTATTTACTTCCACAAATGTAAGATCTAATGCTATTCTGATTGGTGCTCCAATTTGTTTTTGCAGATAAGAGAACTCATGATCTTTTATTTATGAAACCATGGCTAGAAAGTGTTTTATGGTGGAATCTCTACTCGATTTCCAGCGAAAACACGAGGACACTCATAAATCTAATCTGTAATTCAGAACAGAGAATCCCGTGGAGCATATCTAATCCCAGAGAACCAGCTTTACTATGACCACAGTCTGTCATCAGCTGTGAACATCCTTTCAGGAACATGTCACTTCCTCTCCTGTTATTACAGCAACCTGTTTTTTTAGTCACTCTAGTGTCGTATTGTTTGGTTGTCAGTGTGAAATGTACATGTATTATGAGGTTGTTTACAAACCAGGTGTTTTGATGAAATCCCAGATCTGTGTTTTGACATTGTCGAGCGTATATAATCCTTTTCTTATCTTGTTGTAAACCCACTAATCTTTGACCTTAATCTTAAAGTGCCACATTGAATCAGAGATGGGATTATTTATTTTTTCTGTCTCTTCTGCCTCTTTAAATGCTAAAAGTAAATAACAGACATCTGTTGATATCATTTCACGCAGAGAGTCAATAAAAAAACTCATCGAAGTTTATAACATTAAAAATTCTACTCCTCATAAATGTTATCATGAATGACTAACCTGCAAATATGGACAAATAAACGAATTAGCCGCTAAAAACAGCTGAAATCCGATATTGGAGTGAGACCTCCAAATGGGCGTCCCTCAACAACACCAAAGCTAAGCGTCTCTTATTGCATTTCAGTCAAACATCTCTTTGTAATTTGATCAAATTTATGAAGCCGGGAGTAAATATGTATTTATACCGAGGCTACAGAAGCGGTGGGGCTCTAGACGGCGCAGTGCTGTTCCTACCGGAGAAGGAAAGGTCAATGCTAATTGAATCAAGTGAAACGGAAATCTGCTAGCATGCTAAGCTATAGGTAGGATGTGGAGGCTGGAGATGCAGGATAAAAGCTGGACAGACGTGTGGTAGGAGTGTGTTCCTTTACTCGATAACCAGGTTAAGAGCAGGATTCAGACATATGATACTTTAAACAACGAGACCACCATCTTACCTCTCACTTTAGTCACTCTTTTGTTGTCGGTTCTATATTATGGCTGTTGTTGTTATTGTTGTAACAACTGCACATGACAGCAACATGGTGACAGTAGCTGTGTTTCCATCCAAAAAATGCGAGTTAACTTTATGCGCAAAACTGG
The DNA here is from genome assembly GCA_903798195.1 of Danio kyathit. Classification (NCBI taxonomy): domain Eukaryota; kingdom Metazoa; phylum Chordata; class Actinopteri; order Cypriniformes; family Danionidae; genus Danio; species Danio kyathit. Next base: position 37,237,829 of record LR812529.1, on the reverse strand, counting down.
AATAGCGCAAAGACGTGCAAATAAAGCAACGTTTTCATCCAGTGAGTTAAAGAGAACAAAAATCGTCACTTCCTGATTAACTGGCGTTGAATATCAAAAGTAAAAACTGCGGTAGAAGAAGCTGTGTGAATCTTTTCCTTATTTAATAACTGACTGGTGTCTCAGAAGAAGATGGCGACGCACAATAAATGCGTGGTGGTGTTTGAAGGCGTGAGACGCGGAGCACAGATGCACTTGATTCTGAAGGTCATTAATAATATAATAACACTAATACTGAAACGGTTAAGGCCTTTTAGAATGACAAAAACAACATTTCAGATGGTTTACAATGTGCTCAGCCTCCTGGCTTATCCATTCACACACATTTTTATCATCACATGATCTCTTATAACAAAATCACATGACCTTTTTAATGCGCATACTGGAATTTGTTCGGTAAAAGTGTTTCCATTGCAGTTTATGCGCATCTTTTCTTATCGAATAAAAAGATTATCCTACTCAGTTATACACATATGTTTTTTATGGCCATTTTCAAAATGTATGCACATCTTGCCGTTTTCATCAACTGATTTTTTTATGCGCATCTCCAAAATGTTAATATTAAATACGACCCGAGCAGACATATAAAAGTATTCATTTAACACATTTGCGTCCAATAATGTTTATATATATATATATCTATATATATATATATATATATATATATATATATATATATATATATATATATATATATATATATATATATATATATATATATATATATATATCTATATATATATACATATATATATATATATATATATATATATATATATATATATATATGTATATATATATATATATGTATATATATATATATATATATATATATATATATATATATATATATATATATATATATATGTATATATATATATATATATATATATATATATATATATATTATTTATATGTGACACACACATACATAGAAACAATCTATACAAAACAATCTTAAATGTTTTCTCAAAGTATTCCTGCCTGTGTATTTATAATACATATGCATAGTACACACACTGAAGTTGTCAAAACAAAGTTATCATGATACATTTTTTTCCCAGCACTAGTTTAATTTATCAAAGTATCCTGAAGAAGTGATACCTCTTTTTTTTTTTTTTTTTTTTTACAAATTGCTATAACATTAATTATAATAATGTATAATAATGTATAATAAGCACCACACAAGCATATAAAAGTTATTTCTGAAGGATTATGGGCCACTGCAGATTTTAAAGTAGTATATTAAAGTAGGGCGGATAGAGGCTCAGTGGTCAGCACTGTCGCCTCACAGCTAGAAGGTTGCTGGTTCGAGTCCCGACTGGGCCATTTGGCATTTCTGTTTGCATGATCTCCCCGTTTTCACTTGGGTTTCCTCCAGGTGCTCTGGTTTTGCATAAAACATACAGTATGCTGGAATAGTTAGTGGTTCATTCCGCTGTGGCCACCCCTGATAAAAAATGCCTAAGCAGAAGGAAAATGAATGAAAAAACATTATTTAATGGTTTTTTTCTGTGGTTTTTTTTTTTCAATAATTGTGGCCTTGGTAAGCAGAATCGACTTCTGTAACTTGTCAATAGTACATTAGCCCTTTAATGTACTACAATGAACATCATGGTTTAACATGACTTGTCTAGTGTTGGATACTCCAATCAAAAAACTTGTAGTACTTTTTGTAACTTCTGCCTTCAAATAAGTGAAATAATTAAATTGGATTCATTATATATTTGACACAATAAAAATAATTACAAGAATGATGGTAAGCTGACGAAACCTACTGGATACCATGGTAACTCCTTGAGGTACAATCATGAAAGTATTTCAAGTAGTCAGGTTCTATTGTGCCATCAACAGTTTTAAAGATACTCCATTCCTGGAAATGTGCTCTCTCTCTCTCTCTCTCTCTCTGTGCATGTATGTGTGTGTATGTGCGTGAATGTGTTTGTGTGGACCCCTGCTGTCAGCTGCGGAGATTGGCTCTTCCTTCATTGGCAGTCTTGCTTATGGCAGGGCTCTGCATCTGTTTAAAATGTATGTGTGTGTGTGTGGGGGGGGGGGGGGGGGTCTTGTATTTAATTATTCTGTTTAGTAATGTTTAAATTAGGACTGTCAGTGGACTAGCAGAGTTTGAATAAAATTACATGTTACATGACAAATTAATAACCCTTTACACCAACAGCAATACAATTCTGAAATGAATGCAGTTGGTACTAATGCTGAAATGAAAACTAACTAAGATTATGTAATGGATGCTGTTAAATGTTGTTAAATGTTTGTTAAAGCTAACTAATGTAGTCAGCTGATGTAAACAAATGAAACATTGCCAAATATGCAGTTTTACACGAGTGCCTTATGCCTATGTACTGTTTATTGTTGCATATAACAATGACACATTAGTATATAAAAACACATTTAGATGATTTTTGTTGATCATTTAGGCAAACAAACAAACATAAAATATGCAATAATGTATTATTAATTTTTAAATGAAACTTTAAAACATTAAGTTTTTTACAATTCATTGAAAAATCAATTTTAGATCCATCAATATCTAAAAAACAAAGCTGTAAATTGCATTACAAAAGCTTTGAATTAACGTTACAAACAGCAGCTTATGTGTTTTACTTCAGTGTTATTGAACATAAGCCTCTCAGTTTTTAAGACGCAGTTCATCTCTTCAACTGTGGATTCGCAAAACATGGAGTGTCACTTCAAGCTTGAATTGCTTTTGATGGTAGGCAATCCCTTATTACAGCATTTACAGAGTCAGGAGCCATAATTAATAGCATTACATTTTTTATAGCATATTTTTCGGAACTAATCACACTAAATTAAATGGACAGCCCCAGTTTGAATACCTCATCTCAGCCACTCTCAGGACTGCAATGTCTCAATTTGTGAATTAGAACGAGGACGAAATGAGTGGACGGGGCAATAGAGAGACAGATTAGGAGATATGCGAGGAAGCCAAACCCAAATTAAAGGACTGGAACAGCTGTGTGTCAAGCTGTGTGAATAGAGAGGGATCTGGCGCTGCTTTCTTCCTGTCCCACTCAGGAGATTCAACAGCTTTCTCCCTATGACCCTCAATGCTCCCGCTGAGAGGCCCGGCTTCAATCCATCAATTACCCCAATGATTACCTTCATCAAAACCCCAAAGCCCGCCATAGAATTAAATCTGCACCCTTTCAGATAAGAGCGATGGATTAAAGGGACAGTTCACCCCCCAAAATAAATTACTAAAGGCATTGTTCACCCATAACTGAAAATTCTGTCGTTTAGTCACCACTTACACATTTTTATTTCTTCTGTTGGACACAAAAGAACATATTTTGATGCTGGAAAACAGTAACCATTGACTTCAATAGTATTTGTATTTCCTACTATGGTTGTCAATGTTTACAGATTTTCAGCATTCTACTAAATACAACCCAGGCTCATTCTGATAACGCAGTCCCGTGGACGTTTCTGAAAACCGCGAAATACGTCCCGGGAGGTATGTATTTTCGCAGTTTTTGTTTTCGCGAATCTGCGAGAGGTCGCTGCGTGCGCTTTTTCGTATCTCAAATGTCTCTCGCGAGTGCCGTTCGTGCCCGCGCTGTTCTCGCGTAAACCCACCAGAGGCCACTGTCGACCGACCATCTGTCTGATTTCTGAAACCGCTCTTTCCCGGACTCGAATCCGGTCGTCGTCGTCATTGTGGTCAACTCCTCTCTGCGTCCCAAGTCCGCCGACGTACACGACGAGCTAACTGGACAAACTGGTTGCTGCGGGAAAGGCCTCAACACGGAGGTAAGCGGTCAGCTGGTAAACGGCAAAAGAAACGGCTTCATACCGCCCCGTAGCATTCGCTTAAAAAATGAAACGCAGCCATACGTACCTCCGGCTACATAATTTGTGGTTTCCAGAAACGTCCACTGGACTACGTTTTGAGAATGAGCCTGTGTTAACTAAATATCTTCTTTTGTGTTCAACACATCAAGAAACTCATGAACGCAAATAAGTAAATCGTAAGTAAATTAGCAAATAGTAAGTAAATGTTTATTTTTGCATGAAATACTTTGATCTCAGCGCACTTTCTGTTTCTTTAATATTTATTTTTCTGTGTCATTTTTAAACAAAGCAATTTTAGAAAAGGTTTCACAACATTTTCAACAGATTCAGAGCCCTCCCATAAGCAAGGGATTAAAGGAACAGTTCCCCAAAAATGTTATATTTGTTCTTAATTTTCTCTCAGGGCATCCAAGATGTAATTTGTTTCCCTCTTTTTCTTTTTTAATGGGACATTGAAGAAGATTTTTGCTCCAATTCAGGTTCTTGGTGATTTATTTAATGCAAGTCAATGACTACCATACTTTGAGAGTAAACAAACATTAACAGGCAACACAAAATTAGTAAAACGACTTACTTTACGTACCAATTCCCACTATTAACTACTGGCTTAATACTTGCTTATTATTAAGATATTGACTGTTTACTAGTACTTATAAAGTATGATCTTATTCTACATCCTTAATCCCACCCAGTCTAAACCATACCAAAAGTCTTAACTAATAATCTGTTAATAGTGAGAATTTTATCTTACAATAAAGTGGAACCCAAAATGAATACTGTGGCTCCTGGTGATACATTGAAGTCTTAAAAAGTAAAGTCTGTGCAATAAACTTTTCATAGATTCCCAATGTTTGATATATGCTATTTGCTACATTTCCACTGTCAGGCCAAAAGTGTTTTGGCTAGTCTCATTTCCACTGGGCTTGATAGGGCTGGACTTTCTCTGTGCCAGTGGTCAGGGTTTTTTGGCCCGCCGAATACCCTGGTCCAAAAGCAGGCCAACTGGCCCTTGAGAAGTGGCCAAAAACAACAGTGGAGTATGTCAGAAGTCAGAAGAGGGTTAGCGATGTTGCTCATTTCCCATGTTTTCATATCACGCTGCCAGCGATCATCAGCATTTCAAATCAAACTGAGCTTTGAACATTCTCAGAAAATACTGAGTGTCTGAAATAATTTGTGATTCTGATCAGATATATGATGGTAATCTTTTAGGAAAAAATAGCTACACTGCAAACAAAACCATAACAAAATTTAACTGTAGTAGCAATGGTTTTGTTGCACTAACCAGTTTAACCATTTGTTGTAAAACTGTTGTCTTATCGTACAAATGGTAATCAAATCCCAAAAAATTGAACCATGGTTATTTTTGTAAAGGCTACCTACTGTATGCTAACAAACGCCAAAATAAGTACATAATGTGATTATGGAAATACCTGACAATTGTAGAAGAGCCCTAACCAATCTTAAATGATACACAAATTGTTCACCATTCATAAATTTGCTCTTCTCTTTATTGATACCGCACTTCTGAATCTACACAGTCATAAGTCACATATACTCCAGCATATTTCCTGTCCAATCTCACAAAGAAGTCTATTTTACGTATTGTCAGAAAAGTGGCTAATTGATATCAATTGACATGATTTCATTTGTATGAAAATATAAACTTTTTAAAGGAGGCATGAACCCAAACCCCAGCCCTAAACCAAATTTTTGTATGGTGGATGAGCAAATCAAACTAAAATCTATGAATGTTTTATACAAATTAGCAGCTAAATTAAAATGTTACGAATTGCTGTCAGATTATTTCTGCATTAGCTAAAACAGTATAGCAAGACATGAGGGAACACTCAAATTCCTCAGATTGCACAATAAGTAATAATAATTCATCATATACTCATTCTTTCTAACAAAGTGTGATGTAAACTGTTAAAATAAGTGTGAGAATTTATCAGTATTTTTCGAAATGTGTTTGTCAATAGACTTGAATGTTTGCTAAAGTTGTGGAAAAAGGGTAAAAATGTTCATTTTCTAAAATAGACTTATCATTTTACTTCCTAAGACCTTAATGTATCTTTAAAAGACAAAGGTATTAATTTTGGTTTACCTGTATGTATTTTTGGACTCTAAAGGTGTTGTCTTGTTTCTAGTCCAAATATCTAATAATTGTTAAATAAAGAAGCATTTTCTAGAGAAGCAAAACAATTTTGCCTTGTTTTCAGAAATATTAAGTCAAAATTAGGGAAGTTTTTTCTTAAAACAAGAAAAATTATTTACACACAGGGTTAGCAAAATAATCTAATTTCAAAGCGAAAACAATATTATTGTGCTTACCCCATTGGCAGATTATTTAGCTTGTTTTATGGGAAAAATTACTTAATTTTCACATATTATTTCTGAAAACAAATCAATATTTTTTTGCTTATATAGAAAATGCTTCTTAATTTAAGATTTTTTTAGGTATTTGAACTAAAAACAAGACAAAAACTCGAAATAAGAAAGCCAATTTTTTTACAGTGTTGCCATTAGCCCCTTTCACACATACAGACCTTTCTAGAACATTACCAGCAATTTTCTGGAAAGGGATCATGTGTGAACAGGCCCTTTTTGAAAATACTGGTAAATTCATTCCGACAATTTTCCGGAAAGAGAAGTTGTAACATTATCGGTAATTTGCCGGAATGCTGCTCTATATGAACGCAGAAGGAACAAGCAGCTGGAGACGTCTACTCCAGCCAATCAGAACATTCAGACACATTCACATCCACGCTGTTTATGAAAATAAAAGTCTTTGAATATTTTTCCAGACACATTTAGCTGCTAGATGTTAGTCAGGTAACGTTTCTATGTTCCTTCTTAATACCAACTGTGTAAATAATTATCGACAAAATGCTTATGATAAACCGTTGTTTGTTTAACTTCAAGCTGCTTCAGTTGCTTGACGCGTGTGCATGTGAAGCAGCCGGTGAGCGCCAGCACACACACTATTATGTATATCTCAACATGCGTTTTTCATCGAGGTTGTTCACAATACTTATTCATTCACAGAATTTGTAATGTGGTCAAATGTGTAAACATTTAGCTGCGGTTCGCACTTCTGCCTTTGGATGTCTCTGGGACAAAGCAGCTGCATGAATGCTAAAGCTTTAAGTAAATGTGAAACCATCAACAGGAGCCCGACCCCTTCTATGTTTGTACAACTATGTATACAAGTGCAGCCGTTTAGAGGTCATTTCTGGTTAATGATGTCAGAATTTACCGGTATTTTAGAATGGATGTGTGAATGGTGTTTTCTGGAAAAATTCTGAAACGTCCTTGCCTGTGTGAACAGAGCTTTTTTTTTTTATTTACTGGTAAAGTCGTTCCGGTGATTTTCCGGATATTTACCGATATCGCTGTGTGAAAGGGGCTAACGACTTAATCTGTATAGTAATGAATCACCAAAAACCACAGTTCTAGCTAAAATCTTCATTAATCTTTAACTGAAAAAATATAAACATTTTGGATCAGGACCTGAGGATGAGTAAATTAAACTAAATAAACCTCAAATGTTCATTCTTTACCTGATCTATCCCTTCAAAGTCGCTGTGTCCCTGTCATTCCACTTTTGTATTTTTTTCTTTTGGCTTATTCCCTTTCTGTATCTCTCTCTTCCATCTTTTCCCGTCTGTCACTTGCTCTTCTTCATTAAAAGGTCACACCTTATCTCTTCCAGTTTATTTCTCCTTTTTCTTCCTCCTGCATCCTTCCAGCACTTAATAGTGTGCGGTCTTCTCCATTACTGTGCAGTTGTACACACGAGTGCAGATAACACCCGCTGTGTCTAGTAATGAGTGATTGGACATCATCGAGCGAGTGTGTTTAGTTTAGTCTCGGAGAAGATAATTGACAGATGTATAATCCTCTTCCTCCGCACGGGACTCCGGGGAACCGGCGTGGTGACAAACTGATGACACGTGGAAAAAGTATTAAATCCAATTGTGGGGAAACAGCAGGGGAAAGGAAGGAACGCAGACGGAGAGTGACATTTACATTACAGCAAGTGATTTAGATAGAGACTTGCTCTTTGCCACTCACCATTTTGGTCCGATCACCTTGATTTAGAGCCACACAGGCCAGGGGTTTAGTGTTTGTTAGGTTGTTTACATGCTATTTTGTGGTTTCTGGTTAGCATTAGCCAGTTAGCTTCTTCTTTACCTATTTCCTTTTTGTGTTTATGTTGCTAGTCGGGCGACGTGGTGGCGCAGTAGGTAGTGCTGTCACCTCACAGCAAGAAGGTCGCTGGTTCGAGCCTCGACCGGGTCAGTTGGCGTTTCTGTGTGGAGTTTGCATGTTCTCCCCACGTTCGCGTGGGTTTCCTCCGGGTGCTCCGGTTTCCCCCACAGTCCAAAGATATGCAGTACAGGCTAAATTGTCCGTAGTGTATGAGTAGGAATGAGTGTGTATGGATGTTTCCCAGAGATGCGTTGCAGCTGGAAGGGCATCCGCTGCGTAAAACATATGCTGGATAAGTTGGCGGTTCATTCCGCTGTAGCTACCTCAGATTAATAAAGGGACTAAGCCGGAACTAAAGGGACTAAACTAAATGTTGCTAGTCTAGTGATGTCATTGTTAACTAAAGCTATTAAACATTGCTTTAAGTCAAATAAATATGCAAAATAAAAGCTGAATCCAAATCTAAACACATAAATAATACTAAAAATAATAATACACAATTACATATACACTCAAAAAAATGATGTTTGCTGTTTGTTTAAACTACTTATATAAAATAAGCTGAAACAACACAATTATTAAATTTTTTGGGAGGCAACTTAATTGTTTTATTCACTTAAATTTGTAAAAAACTAATAAGCTAACTTAATTCCTTCAAGTTGTCCCAACACAAATCGATTGTGTGGAACCCAACATATTTTTCACGGTGTATCTTTTTAATATCTGATTGATTTTGAACCACGAATAACTAAAAACCTGAAATCAAATAAAATATAAATATTAGAAATGTGTTACATTTCACATAGTTGCCAATGCAACTTTTTGCAATTTGTTTGTTTGTTTTAGTATTAAAATGACCAAATTTGAAGTAAATATAAATATAACCAAAGGCTTACAACACAAAATATCAAAGGTTAATCCAAAACTAAAAATAAGTCAAGTGTTTCAGGATGATTTTGAAAATTGGCAAGTGAGAAACAGTCCTCTAGTTCCTCCTGCTGTTTTTTTTTTTTTTCTTTTTTTTTTATCACAGAAAAAACTGGTGTGTGCGTATGTGTGTGTGTTTATTTCTTTATTTTTCTTTATTGTGTTTTTTTAATAACCAAATGAGTCATTGATTTCCAGGCTTAACATTAGTTTGTTGTTGGAAAAAAAAACAGCACAAATGTAAACAGAGAAAAAAGGAGAAAGGGGAAGAGAAAACAACAATATTGTACAAATGGCATTTTGGGAATTTAAACAGATTAATACAGTTAACGAAAGGATGTTTTGTGTGTTTATTTGCATAATTAGCTGCAGTTATTATAGAAGCATGTGGGAATTCATTTACAGTTTGTGTGCGCAATTAAAAAAATAATATTAATTGGTGTAACTTAATATAATTATGACACATTTCCACACATTTGAAAATGATGTTATTTGAATTTAATGTAGTCAAATGGAAACCAAGAGTAATAATCTTTTAACTAATTAAGTCAAATCACTTTTGTTTGTTCTTTACCTAAACACAGTTTACTCTTGTTGAACCCCATCTAACATGATGAAAATAGTGAAACTGTGAATTTTAAACCTTATTTAATCAAAAGTTTATCTGTTTTATTCTATGCAAATTAGCCATTTTTCGTTATATAATGCCTCATTTGCATATATAACATAACATGAGCGCAATACAACTGTACATTAGTTATACACAAAACCCAAAATAAACAAGATATTTATTATGCATTATTTTTTAAAGTTAAGTGGATTAAACTTAATTCATATAAGTTGTCAAAATCTTTCAATTATTATGTAATAATACTAAAATAATATAGAATTACCTTTTTTATTTCAGATTTATTTTGAACCATTAATAATTAAAAACTTGAAATGAAATAAAATATAAATATTAGAAATATGTTTTATTTCACTTAGTTGTCAATGCAACATTTCTCATTTGTTTGTTTTAAAGAATTAAAAAAATGCATTTTTATTGTAATTGTTTCATTGTTCATTTAATTAGAAATTGTTTTATTTTATTGTTTTTATTTTATTTATTATTTTCTTTTTATATTATTTTCTATTAAAACGAATTTTGGCTTACAACGGCAGGCGATTGTGGCACAAAGGAGAGCTTGATCTCCAACTGGCACCCTAGCAAAAAAGATATACCAAAAAACTCCTCCGTTCTTAATTACAAAGGCGTAAATGACACAGAAAACTTGAATTTGGCTTTTTTTCCGCCGTTTTCTCTTCTCTCCCTCGACCTCATAATGGGCTGATTTTTGGTGAATTGCACACAGGTGAAGAGCTGCACCTGTTCCTCACACCAGACGCCGCGGCGCTTGAATATTTACAGCACACATGAAAGATACACCACAGAGAGCAGATTCAATGGATTGAAATCTCTTCCCGTTCTGTCGTCTTTCAGTTTTGTTTTATTCCTGGGGTCTTTTTCAGGTACATGTCATCAGAAATCATTTTCTGTGCTTTTGTCGCCTCTGTGGTGCCACGGTTCTTTTGTGCTCACACGGTTTTCTTTCAGCTGAGTCTCATTAGTCCCATACACAAATATTGAGTACACAAGGCTTCATTTAGACTTTTTTTTTCAGAGGCAGGCTGGATGTTTAATGGATGAACTCGACATATTGATAAGCGCAGCTCAGACTTCACCTGAAGAGCTGCTGCATAGGGCATGTCAATGCAGATAAATGAGTAAAAGGACAGGATGTGTTTTCTTTCTATCTGATAACAAAGAGGGGGTGATTTAATCAGTTAATGACTAGCTCAGCTGCTGTAATGAGAGAGACGAGACATCGAGCAGTGCATGCTGCCTTTTCTACGTTTTTGATGGCTATCTGTGTGTGCAAGTGTAGAAAATAAAAGGTGTACAATGTAGACATTTTTAAAATAATATTATAATTTAAGTGAAGTTTCATAAACTAATTTCGAGAGGAGCACGTGATATCTTTAATCAGTAATAATTCAATCAGAGTGATCCAAGCTTACAATAAATGGATTGTTTTCCCTACTGTTCTATCTTCGTTTTGGAAGAATCCCCCCTTCCACCCCATCTCCTCCTTTTCCTCCCTTTTCTAAGAGGAGCTCTTGAGATCTACCTGATCTCGGGTCCCCTTATATGCTTACTGACTGGGCAGGAGCCTTGGGCTCAAGTATCTCCGAGCTCAGCATGCCAAACCTGCTATTATTGCTAAGCATATCTAAGTGGAAACTCTTGAAATATGTAATGTAATGTGTATTTATATAGCACATTTATCATGTATGGCCATACACCCAAAGCACTTCACAATTTTGAGAGGGGGGTCTCTTCATACCACCACCATTCTGCAGCATCTACTTGGATGATGCGACGGCAGCCACACGACAATGGCGCCAGTGTGCTCACCACACATTGATTGGGAGGCCATGATCAGGAAGGGCAATGGAGGAAATTTGGCTAGGAATATTTAATGACCAGAGAGTCAGGGCCTCAGTTTAACGTCTCATCCGAAAGACTACGCTCACTGACAGCAAAGTGTCCCCTTCACTTTACTGGGGCATAGGACCGACATAGGGTACAGGTTGAACGCTAACACCACTTCCAACAGCAAGTTTCCCCATGTGGTCTCCCATCCAGGTACTGACCAGGCTCAGTCTTGGGCTGCAGGGTGATATGGCTGTGGCAATACTAATACTAGTTAAATACCATTAAGCAATTTTAAATGAAATTAATTACAATTATTAACTCAATATTAATTGATTATAGACTTTTGATTATAAACATATTACATAATAATAATATATAATTTTATATTATTATTGATGAAAATGCTGGATGCGCTTGGATGAAAACCAAAACCTAAAATGCTTTGTAAAAATTGTTTATTAGTTTAATAAATATTATAAAGTCATTTTGTAAGACTTTTTATAGCTCAATATCCTATATTATACAGATTTTTTTTTAAAAGCACAAGCTAATAAAATAAACACATTTTATTGACAGTAAATTTTTATTGACTAAACAAGTTGAGAGGCGTCATTTTACCATTGTTTCCATGACAGCACAATAGTGCACAGTGAAATGTACTGTTGGCATGTTTTTTGGGCGGAATTTGTTTAGCGGACTTTGGACTTATTTAAAATTAGTTGAAACAACACAATTCGTACGGGTTTTTTTGGTGACAACTTAATTGTTTTATATTCAATTCCAGAGCATGCTTACGTCATCGATCATGTGATTTCAGTTTAACAGGAAGAGAAGCGCTCTCGCTCAGCACAGTGGAGATTGCTTAAGTTATATTGGTTTGTAATATTTTAATCGTTTTGGATGCAGTGATATACAGTCAAATATTTTGCCGCAAGATTTGATGCTCAAAAATGATCATAAAAATCCTCGTGCTGCTTGTATTAGGAGGTTTGCTGAAGGTGCAGCTGATGTGCAGCGGGGGGTTTGCATCTTTAATAAATTCTGACAGTTTGCTTTCAATGAAAAGTAATAATGATTAATAAATCCATATGAAACAGTCTTTTAAAAGTGACATCGCATCTTCAGTTTTGCCCTGAGGCATGCCTTGCACTCGCACTACAAGCGTACCATGCCAAAGCCCAACCAAACTCTGGCACACCTCTTCCTACCGGGCCTTAGCCGGCCAACTGAACCGCACCCAGGCATGATTGGGAGCACTCACACTTGTCAAACGAACAAGGAAATGGAGGTCAAACGTGCCTGGACATGGTTCGGATACCCTAACTCAATCGACTTGTGTTGGGACAACGTGAGGGAATTGTGTGGAACCCAACATTGTTTACAGTGAACACTCAGAGTTTGTTTTCCGGACTTTAGACATTTGCTGTTTGTTCAAACTACTTATGGGGGGCAACTTTTATGTTCAATCCACTTAAATTAGTAAAAACTAATAAGTTAAATTAATTCCTTTATGCAGTCCCAACACAAATCGATTATGTAGCATTTTTTACAGCATACATAAGTTCAGTTTACATGAGCGAAATATCCACAGATCAGAACATTAGGCTATTTTGAACTTTGACTGAGGCATGCTGGAAGGGGAGTAAAAAACAGTGAGCCTTTTTTTGGCTCATTTTGAAAATTCGGTGCATCCCTAATTAGTATTATTACTGTATATAGTGTGAGTTCAAACTGAAGTATGTGTAATGTCAACTAAAGTGATGGATCAAAGATGCTGAGATATGAGATGTCCTTTTTTCACTGCTTAAGAGCCTGATGATGCAGGTGAATAATTTGGGAAGCTTTTAGAAACTAGTCGTCAGCCAGAAAAACACGTAAACACACTCAGGATGAATCGCAAAAGCACACAAAACTATACCGCATGTAATGAAGCTAATTCCACCCCCATCTAAATCCACACAGGAACACTTACACAACCGAGTTCGCTTTTGTTGAAAACCCCGACATCCAACAATCTATAAAAGCAGCCCCGGCCCTCCACCCCCAAAGTCTCTTTCAAGTGTGTGTTGTGAAGGTTAGCACATTCTCTTTGAAAGGCCAACAGATCTTTCCCCCGCAGGTGAGCGCTAAGGCCCTAAGCCCCGTGTTGAGCTCCTGCTGCGCCAGGAGAAAAACATCTCTCGCCGAGCTCTCTCCTTCTCTTCTCTTCATGCACTTTTGTCTCGTTTCGCCAAGTTCCGTCTTCAAGGAGGTCCTCGTGTGAATGGCCATTGATTGGGCTTTGTGTGTTTGTTTGGACTCGTCTCCTTCGGCGAGTTACCCTGAGGCCTCGGCTTACAGCAACTTAACCAGGCATTAGCTGCCTGCTGCTCGGCTGAGAATGCATAATGAAAAGCAGCGTTTGATCGAAAGACATTTGTCCTTGGCTTAGTTAAAGCGTCTCTGCATTCCCTTGGCGTTTCTCAGGAGGCTTGTCGATGAGCCTCCCTGGAGTCCATTGGTATTTGCTGCAATACCAGCCCTCCCAACTGGTCTGAACTTCAGAAAAACAGCGTCTAGGTACACATTAAAAAGACTCCAAAAGGAGGTTTTCACAATAATGCTGTACACTCCTAAAACTTGTTTCTTTAGTCTGATTCTTTTAAGAACTGTCCACCCAAAAGTTTTTTTTAGAAACCAACACAAGGAGCCGATAATGGATCTTCTTTGGCATTACTGTGAACCCCCTAAGGGATCATTTACACGGCAATGTTTTCAGCCAAAAACTGGAAGCTTTTTGCACGTTTTTGCCTGTTTGTTTACATGACTACATCGTTGTGGGAACTAAAAGCGTACAAATTTGAAAATAGGTTTTAAAGTGGTAGTTTTTGAAAATGCCACCATAGTCGAATCCATGTAAACACCTGAAAACAATTCAATTCAATTCATCTTTATTTCTATAGCGCTTCCAGTTCAGTTTTCAGAGTTTACGTTCAGTTTAGTTCAGTTCAGTGTGGTTTAATTTTCACTGCTGAAAGTCTAAATACTGAAGAGCAAATCCCAAATCCAAAAGCCTTTGAAAACAATGACGTCATTTGCACGCATAACGTGTTCAGGTAAGTGAGGATTTACTTCACATTACAAGCAAAAATGGAGACTCATCTTGACAAATAGATACAGAAGAGCATCAAGCCACTGATGGCACGTTGTCACTTCTGGGTCACTATGGATTCTGTTTGCTAACAAGGTGATAGCGCAAAATACTGCATATGTAATACAGCATTTTTGCCCCTTTTCACAGATACAGTATGTGTAAATATGGATCATTTTTGAAACATTTTTTAAAACGCAAGAGAGAAAAAAGCAAATGTTTGAGTTTTGGCTACATCATTATGATGTAAACGTATCCTAAGAAAAAATGGTTCTTTTAAAAACTGTTCGCAAAATAGTTAGACTTTTGGAAGCCTTATTTTAGGACTGTGAAACCTTTCACACCAGACTGCATAGTGTGAACGTCCTTAAAGGGCCATGAAACCCCCCTCTTCGATTCAAGTCTACCTCAGAATTTTTTCAAAAAATGCTTTGAGATGAGCGTGCAAGCAGAGAGAGGAGAGGGCGTGGTCAGCAGAGCAGGGGAAAAAAAGGGGAGCGTACAACTGTTGTCTGTTGGCTCACAAAATGAGACACAAACCGTGAGGAGACCCATGATTTTATTGTTTGAAATTTAGAATGCAAAGAAATAAACAGTAAGTAATTTAATGCTCTGCTACATGTGTACATGCGTAATTTCATATACACATAACCACAATTTGTTAAATCATCATAAAGATAGACATGTTTATTTAAACACTATAAATGAGGAGGACTTCTCTCCTCCTCAATCCACAAGTCTGAATGCAGACACAGTGGATAGCAGTGCAGCAGGTCTCCTGCCATGTCTATTCCATCCATTAACTCTGCCGGTAATCTGAAGGATTTTAAACATATGGCGAACACAGCAGCATGGATATAGATGATGTGTCTGAATGGTAACGAACTCAATTGATAGAAGACAAAGTCCGCAATTCTCCAATTCTCATACAGCTCTCCCGACAAAAATGCTTGCTACAAATCAACAGCTTTGCTGTATCGGCCCTGACAGAATCGCAAGGAAAAACATGCAACAAACCCCGTGGATCATGGAAACAAACACAAATGACACTTGCCGTGCAAGGACGCGGTCTCACCCAGTCATTTGGGTCACAGCTTGGCAGGTCTGCCTTGCCTTCAGAAAGCACATGCTCTCATGAATAATTAAGAAGCAGGGACTTCTCATAGGATAAGAATAATAATGTGAAACCGACGTGTCATCACTCCACTAGCAGATTTGCGCTACGTCACCGATTTTGATCCCGCCCCAAAAATAATTTTAAACACGGAAGATGAAATTAGCTGACAAAAGCTCAAAATTATCCAGTTTTCCCCACAATTAAAGCTGACTGGTGCTAACGTCGTCTTAACTGATGCTCAACCCACACAAATATGTTAAAATCTCAAAAAAAGTACTCCAAGGTGTCCTGAACCTTTAATGCAAAATGTGTTTAACTTTTTTGTGGAATGGAAAGATTCCATAAATGTTAATAAGTTCTTCAGGGAATTATCAATGCTAGTAAGCAAGCTTTCATTGGCATATATTATTGTCAAACATTAAACCTGAGCAGAAGTGAGGGATTTATGGTGAAATAAACATGCTCACAGGTGCGGTGTCAGTCTGTCATGAAGGCCTCGAGGCCTGTTTCTGCTGCCCTTTAAGGTATGAGGCCGACAACACACACGCGCACACACACACTTAGAACACACACACACAACTGCGCCTCAGTCTGCCGGGGCACAGGTGTGAGGCTCTGATGCTGCCCTGCTCACGCTGAGCAGACCAATCACACTGTCCACACTGAGCCTGTGTTGATCCTCACCCCACTGAGACTGTGCCCTGTCATGTGCCCTCACTCAACATCACCCCCAACATCACACCTGTCCAAACAGTACACTTCACTCATCACATGCACTACTACATGCCAGCATTTTATTTTATGTTGGATGTGACGCTCCAGAGAGTAATGGGTTTTTACTAATCATTTTAATTCATTTAATCATTTATTTATACATTTTATTTTCATTCATATTGTCATAAATAGGGGAGAGTTCATTATAATTTTATAGTTTCATTAATATTGAAAGTGGTATACACCTAATACTTTAACTTGGTCGTGATACATCTTCAATAATGATCAGTTATAAAAGACTCTAATATTACTGTAGTATATTTGAATAATAATATGACATTTATTTATTGTATTATTATTATTATTATTTATTTTATTATTATTATTATTATTATTTATTTTATTTTATTATTACCAATTATTTTATGTATTATTTATTATTATTATCATTTATTCATTATTTTTATTATTATTATTATTATTATTATGCATTTTTGTTGTCCGTTAAACCATAATATAACAATGTATACATATTTAATAATGTTTCTTTTTAATAATCATATAATCTTTTGTTTGTTTATTTTGTTTATTATGTGTTGTCATAGATATGAAATAATTTAATTTGGCCATGATGCATTATTATTGATTATTTAATTATCTGTATTAACCACACAGGTAGCTTTAATAATTTTATTTTATTTTATTTTATTATTTTATTTTATTTTATTTTATTTTATTTTATTTTATTTTATTTTATTTTATTTTATTTTAGCCAGTATCCCCTATGATTTTACTTGACTGCTTCCTTTTGCCTCATGGCCTGTTGGCCTGATGATGTTTCTTAATTATGACATGAAGGCAGATGTATTAATGTTATCTCGGACTGTCAGCCAATGTTGGTTTTGCGCCCGCTGGTGGCGTACAGCAGATTGAGAGATTGTGATGTTGGCACTGACCATTGTGAACCAAGCAAAGCAGGAAGCACTGAAAAAACGGGCACTGAAAAACGACATGCTAATAAAAGATTTGGCAGGAGGTCTTAATGCACCGAGTCAGAATATACTATCTGTCTCTCTTTCCGTCTCCTTCATTCTCCTTCCCAGCTGGAGAATCAAATGGGGCAACCAGACACCCAAATTCTTCTGGAGTGAGAAAAGACATAACGGCTGGCATTTGAAAGCTTTCTCTTTAACTGAGAGCATGAGGTGTTTGTTAAATGGCTTCAAACTCTTAAGTGGCTCAATTCTCCTTGCTGTCCAGGCTCAGAGGGAAGTTTCTCTGGGTCAGAATGAAATGAGGTTGAGGATGAGGAGCATGTTCATTATGTCTGCACTCATTAGACTGGCAAGACAGCATTCAGTGTTTAACTGGGCCATCCTAGCTCCAATTAATGTGGTAAGTCACAATGTTTAATGGTAAGATTTTGGACGGATAATCAGTGATAAATGTATGAATTGAGTCTGAGAGGATAGCAGTCAGCAATAAAGTCTATTTGTTTAAAAAAAAATAATAATAATTTATATGACCTATATGTCATGATCACCAGCGATCTAGCCTGTGCAGATCATTGGAGAACTACACATCTGTCAATTTAATGAACATTGACGTTTACATTGACGGGTCTTTCATGTGGAAAACACACATAGAATGGGTTTGTTCTCGTTTACACCAGAGTTTGTTTTTTTTTAACGGAGGTTACTTTTCTTTGGAGTTAACAAGAAGCTTATGATGTTGTTTATTAAGCTGTTCTTGAAAGCAATGTCAGGTATGGTGTCACAGTGTGGTTTGGCAACCTATCTGTACAGTGTAAATCTGATGCACCTCTTGAAGACAGGATGGAAAATTGTCAGGCATGATGAATATTTTAATCCTCGAGCTTTATATGAGAATTGTGTCCTTAATCAGGTGGAAAGGATTCTGAATGATCTAACTAATTTTATGTCTATCTACATTATGAACTGCTTCACTCTGGTAGGAGATGTAGAGTCCCTAAGTGTAGGTTGAATCGAAACAAGAGATCCTTTGTACCTGTCTCATGGGTTTATTCAACAAGAGTTTATCTTATTTATCATTATAATTAATTACAGTATTTTGTATTGTTTTTGTTGTTTGTTTTTATATACGTCTCCAGCAATATGGTGATACCCATAACAAATTTCCTGTCTAGGACAATAAAGTTTACTTACTTATTAAACTACAACTGCCATCATGCACTTTACTCACACACCTGGCCCAGATTCCTCCTGATTGCAAACACACAGCTGAAGCTGTTTAGGACTAATCAAATGGACTATAAACACAGCCCACACACACATTGTTGCCGAGTCTTGCTTACTGTAAGTAAAGTGCATGATGGGATCTGAAGTTCATTAAAGTGACAGATTTGTAGTTCTCCAGCAATCTGCAAATGCTAGACCGCTGGTGACTGTGACACTATATTAAAGAAAAATAGCAAAAATAAATTATACATTGTAAAAAGTGATTAGTTACTGTACCTTAAAGTGAGTAAATCCACTGCCTTAAAAGTGAAAGCTGACTTTTTTTGAGTTGAGTTGAGTTTTTATAATTATGAACATTTTAAAATCATTTTAAGGCAACAAGATTACTATGGAGTCAATCTAGGGCCATATATACTTGCAAAATAAAAGTTTAAATAACAAAAAATGAATTATTGAGCAAAAAAATAAATAAATAAATCACAAAGTTAAATTTGTCTTTTGAGAAATAAAAATTAATTTTGCTAACAAATAAAGAACTGCAAAGGGAAAAATAAAGTTTTGAGAAATAAACATGAAATTTGCAAACAAAGAACTGCAAATAAAAATCAAGCAGTGCAAAAAAAACTATGTATATTTGCAAACTATTTTTTATAGCATTGCCTTTACAAAACCCATCCAATCAATAGCAATGGAAATTTTGATTTGCTTTGTAGTCGAATGAGTTTGCAGTGCTGTTTTCACTTTGCACTTCACATTTCTGCATGTTTCACTTTGTGGCCCTGATTTGACGAGGGGGTGGAGTCAAGGGAACTTGGACGTTTATGACTGCCCCGGACCTACTGAGCTGTAAGACCACCTCTGTGATACTTTGTCTCCAGATGATGTCGTCGCTTAAATGGAGGCAGGTTCGGGCCTGTCGTAAACGTCCAAGTTCCCCTGACTCCGCCCCCTTGTCAAATCAGGGCCACAAAGTGAAACGCTAAAAAGCAAATCAAAATGAGCATTGCAATTGACTGGACGCTTTTTGTAAAGGCAATGCTATAAAAAATGTTTTTCAAATATACATAGTTTTTTTTTTTTTGCAAATATATATATATATTTCTGTTAGCAAAATTATTTTTTATTTCTTAAAAAAAAATAATTAGCTTTGCGATTTTTGGAGATTAGCATTTATTTAATTTTTTGTTTGCTCTTTTGTTTGTACAACTTACTTTTATTTTGCAAGTATATATAGCCGAGATTGACTCCATAGATTACTCACTTTTTAAGTAAAGTCAACTAATCACTTTAAAATGTAATGTGTTTATTCAAGTTTATTTTTTAAGTAAAGTCAACTAATTGCTTTTTACAGTGTAGAAGTATGGAAATTGTGGAATTTTTATGTTAACTAAATGACAATTATTAAACTATATTACATAACTGAAGTTATGATGACCTTTTATATAGTGATTGGTTGTCAAATATAAAACATATAACATTTTTTGGCATCTCTTTTTTTCTTATTCATAGTCCCAAAACATTTTCATGATTTCCATGTACACAGTCACCTCTACAGTACAATCAAATGGCTAACAGCATGATACTAATTTTAGGATTTTAATGAAAATATAATTGGAAAGTGAGAGGTTGTGCTAATATTGTGAATAGATCAAAACCTTAAGGCCATTGTTAAGCAAGCCATGCAGTATCTACAACCCTTTCAGACGTGACTATAGTCACAATATAAGACATCTCAGCTCCTTTTTTTTCCAGGGAAGTAGTGAATATGTAATGAGCTGACCTTCTGTTAGGACTGTCACTTAAATGTGGCGTCGTTTCGGGGATGCTGCATCGCCTTTGGGACTTGCACAAAGTAAAATGAGATTTGTCGTACACACATCATTAGCTTGATGAGCGTGGTACTAGCAGAAGCCTCGCATTTTCAAACTAAAGTCTATGGATCCCATAAATGGTGCACAGACACAGAGTTTCTGCTTGCGATAATAATTGGACAGTTGATTTGACATTCCTGCAGAGCAGCCGATGAGCTGACCATTGAGCCATTCGATATATAGATTTGTGCGTGGACTGTCAGGAAAACACAGGCATGTCACACAATACGCTTATAATGAAGTGTCCCCATAACAGCTTGTAACCTTGTGTGCTGACTTTGCGTGAGGAGTGTTGGGGGTGGCAATAATTCACACTGTGCCTCCTGCTTCGGATCATCACCTGCCTCTTGTGAGGTCAAAATATGTCTTTTCAACACACACACATACATAAAAAATACATCTGAGGTACATTTGTGGACAAAGAAAGAAGAAAGCTATGAAAGAATATTCAGTTCTGACTCAGGCCTATAATCGAACCTTGGGGTTTTATGCTTTGGGTGCTCCGGTTTCCCCCACATTCCAAAATCATGCACTATAGTTGAATTGTATGATCTAAAATGGCTGTAGTGTATGAGTGTGTTTGAATGCCAGAGTGAGTTGGTGTTTCCCAGTGCTGGATTGCAGCTGGAAGGGCATAAAACATATGGTGGAATAGTTGGCGGTTCATTCCGCTGTGGTGACCCCTGATAAATAAGGGACTAAGCCGAAGGAAAACGAATGAATGTTTGCATACAGTATTTGGAGGTCATCAAATTGGCACATCAATGCATAGAGCAGATTGATAGACTTCTGAATCAGGCCTATGACTGAACTTAGGGTTATGGTTGGTTATGTATGAAGTTTGTGCATTTGGAGTGTCATAATGAAGTTCATCCTGACCTGAGGTGATCAAACAGTCATTCAGAATATAGACCTGTGCGTGGACTGTCAGGAAATACAAGCAAGTCATACAATACAGTTATATGGAAGTGTCCCCAAAACAGCTTGTAACCTTGTGTGCTGACTGTGCGAGGAGCGTTGGGGGTGGCAATAATTCACACCATGCCTCCTGCTTCAGATCTGGCGTCGAATTAGTGGCCTCAGTCGGTGTCACATGTCTTATTGTTAGTCATGGCGACCCTGCCAAGACTCAAGGTCACCTGTTTCGCCCAGGCATGAATAATCTATTGAAGGATTGGTTCTTCCTCACTGGCTGCATGGAGATGTGTCAGCGTGGATTATTTATGCTTTATTGTGCCTCCATTCAACAAGCAGTTGGACTGAACATGCTGGAGAAGGCAAGTCTGGTTTGCTTGCTTCCTTTGCTTGGCAACATATTTCAGTTTGTTTCAACTTGATGTGTTGTTTAAAAGGTTTGGGGTTAATATTTTGATAGAATGCTAATATTTTATGCTCAACTAGGCTGCTTTTCTCATGGCAAAAATACGGTGAAATGAGCTCTGTTTGTATGGATTTTAAAATTTAAAAAACAAAAAGCTATTTAAATCAGTGCCAATGTGGTTCTTAGTAAAAAATGTTATTGTCAATTTTGAAAATTATTATATTTTGGAAGAAAGCTGAAATGTGTTAATGATTATTTAAAGAGTCACGAAACGCCAAAACACATTTTTTGAGATGTTGATAGTCATATATGTGTCCCATGCTGCTAAAAACACTATTAGGACACATATATTTCGCAAAAAAAGTGAAAACTGGTTGTTTTTGCTCTTTGTTATTTTGAGCAAATTTTTTTATCTGGTTTGAAAAGAAATTTTGAAGCTACATCACGGCCATGAGATCATTGTGTAAATTCCAGCATGCAGACTGGCTGTCTGTACCGGCGGGTACAACGTGACGTCTTTGAGTTTTCATTATTAATTCAAGAGAAAGACTTGGTTCAAACAAATCAGCGCGCTCTATTGTGAATGAGGCATAACTTCAATAATATGCATGTTAGCTTCGAAGACTGTTTTTACGTGCTACAATGTCCAGACGGCAGAGAGAGAGACGCCAAGTTGTGTTGCCAACCGTAATTAAAACAAGTGGAAGAAGAATTGTTTGGAGACATGGGTCGTCAGTGTTGCGTTTATAAATGTGCTGCAACTAAGGTTTTGTTTTCATTACCCTGCTACTAGAGTGCAGCTGGACTCATGTGTGGACTACAGTGGTCTGCTAACACATGACCAAAATATGTTTGTAAGGAACGTTTTTTACCCGAGAGGTTTTCTTATCTGCGAATGGTGAAATCTGGATTTGCCACTCATATCCTTTTAAAAAAGACGTGGTACCAGTTCATGTTGATTGTCCTGTCTCTACAGATTTGGTAAGTGTGCGATCAGTGTTCTTTGTTTATGTTTTTTCAGAGGCAAAGTTAGTTAGTATCGTCAGCAGTACTCTTTCAGTTTTTAAAGACATACCTTGGTCAAAATGATTTAAGTTACTAAGTTAGTACAGTACGTTCACATCACTACAATATTATGGACTGAAAGATCCGCTGTAAATGCTGCTCTCCAAATGTAAACATGTTAACACCTTTATCAAACTATTACCATCGTGTAGTATTTTCACCGCATTTTGTGACAGGATAGTATTTACACACACGGCTGTTTGACGCTATTTTCTGCATCTAAGTTACCAAGAAATACAAAGGGTTTTTTTTTCTTTTCACTCATTCAGCGTGCGGTATCAAACATTCCATTAAAACTCTTCCAGCAGTTCCTCACATCCAATATCTCGTTTATCATGGGGGCATGCATGAAATGTTCTTAAATGAAAGTGAAAGTGCCAAACTGCAGTTAAAGTCAACAAATTAAGAATGAAACACCCGAAATGACATGAAACTCCGGAGGAAATGTGAATAGCGTGGCGATGTGATGACGTTAATCGTATTATCGTATTATCTGCTATAACATGTAAAACGGGATCATGAAAGGACCATTCAAAAGCAACTCATGTAAACACCTTAATCATCCTATTGTCTTATTCAGATTAAGACAAATAATTTGATTACTGATGTCCATGTAAACGCAGTCACTGTCTTTCTCCCCTGCATCTGTATTTGTTTTGCCTTTGTGAAAATCAGCACGTGTTAGTAATGAAACTCCCCTTTTTATGCAAACCCTTCCCTCTTTCGTCACTCGACACTCCCACCTAGACAAAGCTGGATTCAACCACTTTCCTGACTTTTTTCAAACTAGAGCTGTGAAAACACACACATGGGGGGTTCATGGCCCTTTAATGAATAGAATCTTCAAAAGCACATCATTTACTAAAAACAAAAAAAAAAGAGGAATTGTTTGTAAAATTATGTGTATATAATAGATATCTTGCTTTTGATCAATTTAATTCTCCCTTGCTGACTTAATATATTCCTTTATTTAGACCACTGACTGTTTGTTTTGCTAGTCTTGTGTCTAAAGGTGAAATGGAAGTGTTAAACCGAAAGATATTCCTGCACAGACACTGTTTAGCATGCATACCCACGCTAATTTTTATGTTTAGGGAAGATAAACAGCTGCAAAAAATAGTGAAAGCAACTCAGATTCAAAGCCCGCGCTGATCTGAAGAGGACACTATGTGTGTGTGTGCGTGTCTGTGTGTGTGTGTGGATCTCATTATTTAAAGTGGACAGCATGTTCTTCCTCACCTTGTCACGCATGCTAGTTTGTGCCACTCAGGACCAGCCCTTGTCTACCTCTCACACAACACAAGAGCACCACATGCTAAATGTCAAGCTCTCCCTTTCCCCTCTTATATGGTACTTGTCCCTGTCCTCTCACACTCTTGTTAAAAGCGTCCCCGAAGGCGAAGCAGCATGCTGACCCTCCAAATATGCAAAGCAGATTTAATATATAGCACAAAACCATATGTGTACCCCTAGGTTCGGTCTTAGGCCCAATTCCGATATCAGCATTTGTGCATGGCTTTCTCTCTGATTAGTCCATATGTAGATCCGCTAGCCTGCCGAACCTCCAAATATAACAGGTGTACCCATAGGTTTGATTTTAAACCCGATTCTTGCATGGCGTTCCTTTCTCTCTGTCCACAGATGCACCACAGATGTCCATGTGTGAGTGTGTGTGTGTTGAAATGACATATTTTGACCTCAGGAGAGGCAGGTGCAGTGTACCGTTACCATTGAGAATGGGTAGGGGAGTTGGAAAACTTTTTTCAAGGTTAACAGAAACCCCACAGACCAGAAACAAACCGAAGGAAACCCCAGGGATAGGCTTTTGTTGGCCAGACACACACACACACACACAGTGAAATCTGGAACAATAGGGATTCTGGAGTTGCAGAGGATCATTTTTCATGACACAGCTTGGCCTTTAGCAGAGAAACATCTGAAAGAGCAATTTAAAATATGATTAATGATGATAATAAGGTCAAGTGGTCATCATTTATACACGCCGAGCCTTGAAGAAAGAAAACCGATTGGCTGCACTACTGCGAAAGTAAA
>LR812529.1:37055346-37210346 GCA_903798195.1 Danio kyathit | reverse complement strand
ATTTATGATTGCAGCGCCACACTTTTTGCCAAAACTGAGCTGTTGTTGTTCTGCTCAGAGGAGGGGTGAGGATGTATTATAGAATACATGAGCATGATGGAAGAGAACGGGGTAATTCTCTGCCATCTTTTTGATCATGTTCATAGAAAACTCACTTATTTAGCCAGATAGCTTCCATTCTCTTCTGTGAGAGCCTGAAGCGTGAGTTTATATTATGTATGATTTTGGGTAAGTTTTGAGTGTTTAAAAAAAGTTATTTCTTTTATCATTCATTTTCCTTCAGCTTAGTCTCTTCCCAACAGACACACAACATCATAAGACGTTAATATTAAGTTAGATTTAGGTCACCAGCATCTTTAAGGACAATGTTATTTTGACGTCCAATAACGACATGAAATGACGTTGATGTTTGGTTGATTTTAGGTTGTGTTGGAAAGGGACCTAAATCCAACGTCGAGCCAACATCTTAAACCAATGTCATATTAACGTCAAATACTGACATTTATTCGTCAGGTACATCAACCAAAATCCAACATCTGATAGACGTCATAGTGGTAACGTCTACACAACGTCAAGCTGTAACATCATTAGACGTTGATGTTTGGTTGATTTTAGGTTGTGTTGGAAAGTGACCAAAATCCAACGTCGAGCCAACATCTTAAACCAATGTCATATTAACGTCAAATACTGACATTTATTCGTCAGGTACGGCAACCAAAATCCAACATCTGATAGACGTCAGAGTGGTAACGTCTACACAACGTCAAGCTGTAACATCATTAGACGTTGATTTTTGGTTGATTTTAGGTTGTGTTGGAAAGTGACCAAAATCCAACGTCGAGCCAACATCTTAAACCAATGTCATATTAACGTCAAATACTGACATTTATTCGTCAGGTACGGCAACCAAAATCCAACATCTGATAGACGTCAGAGTGGTAACGTCTACACAACGTCAAGCTGTAACATCATTAGACGTTGATTTTTGGTTGATTTTAGGTTGTGTTGGAAAGTGACCAAAATCCAACGTCGAGCCAACATCTTAAACCAACGTCATATTAACGTCAAATACTGACATTTATTCGTCAGGTACGGCAACCAAAATCCAACATCTGATAGACGTCAGAGTGGTAACGTCTACACAACGTCAAGCTGTAACATCATTAGACGTTGATTTTTGGTTGATTTTAGGTTGTGTTGGAAAGTGACCAAAATCCAACGTCGAGCCAACATCTTAAACCAACGTCATATTAACGTCAAATACTGACATTTATTCGTCAGGTACGGCAACCAAAATCCAACATCTGATAGACGTCATAGTGGTAACGTCTACACAACGTCAAGCTGTAACATCATTAGACGTTGATTTTTGGTTGATTTTAGGTTGTGTTGGAAAGTGACCAAAATCCAACGTCGAGCCAACATCTTAAACCAACGTCATATTAACGTCAAATACTGACATTTATTCGTCAGGTACGGCAACCAAAATCCAACATCTGATAGACGTCAGAGTGGTAACGTCTACACAACGTCAAGCTGTAACATCATTAGATGTTGATTTTTGGTTGATTTTAGGTTGTGTTGGAAAGTGACCAAAATCCAACGTCGAGCCAACATCTTAAACCAACGTCATATTAACGTCAAATACTGACATTTATTCGTCAGGTACGGCAACCAAAATCCAACATCTGATAGACGTCATAGTGGTAACGTCTACACAACGTCAAGCTGTAACATCATTAGACGTTGATTTTTGGTTGATTTTAGGTTGTGTTGGAAAGTGACCAAAATCCAACGTCGAGCCAACATCTTAAACCAACGTCATATTAACGTCAAATACTGACATTTATTCGTCAGGTACGGCAACCAAAATCCAACATCTGATAGACGTCATAGTGGTAACGTCTACACAACGTCAAGCTGTAACATAATTAGACGTTGATTTTTGGTTGATTTTAGGTTGTGTTGGAAAGTGACCAAAATCCAACGTCGAGCCAACATCTTAAACCAACGTCATATTAACGTCAAATACTGACATTTATTCGTCAGGTACGGCAACCAAAATCCAGCATCTGATAGACGTCAGAGTGGTAACGTCTACACAACGTCAAGCTGTAACATAATTAGACGTTGATTTTTGGTTGATTTTAGGTTGTGTTGGAAAGTGACCAAAATCCAACGTCGAGCCAACATCTTAAACCAATGTCATATTGACGTCATACAGTATTTATTCATCAGGTATGGCAGCCAAAATCCAACGCCTGATAAACATCATAGTGGTAATGTCGACAAAACGTCAAGCTGTAACATCATTAGTTGTTGATATTTGGTTGTTATTAGGTTGCGTTGGAAAGTAACCAAAATGAAATGTCTGTCTGACGTTGGACATTGACGTTGGCCGGATGTTGGGTTCTGACGTGAACCCGCTTTTCATTTCCAATCAAAATGCAACGTCCCACGATGTTGGGGTACAACGTCAATCTGACATCATGTTGATGTCCTGTGCCTGCTGGGTTTATTTATCAGGGGTCGCCACAGCGGAATGACCCCCAACTTATATAGCATATGTTTTACACAGCGTATGTCCTTCCAGCTGCAACCCAGTACTGGGAATCACCCATACATTTTCACATTCACACACATACACTACGGCCAATTTAGTTTATTCAACTCACCCATACTGCATGTCGTTGGACTGTGGGGGAAACCAGAGCACCTGGAGGAAACCCACATGAACCAGTTCATTTTCTAATTGATTTTAAAATTTTGATGTCAACATTAAAGCCATCCACAGTCTCGCCCCTTCATATTTGTCTGCCCTCATCCATACTGCTGTTCCCTCTTGCACCCTGCAATCTTCTTCCTCCCTCCACTTGTCTGTTCCCTCTGCTCGTCTAATGTCCATGGGCAATAGAGCATTCAGCCGCTCTGCTCCCCGGCTTTGGAACTCACTACCACCTGCCATCAGAAACACTGACTCCCTTACATTATTCAAATTAAGACTCAAAACCCACTTATTTAAGATGGCTTTTAATACTTAATTGTATCTGCACTATTGTTGTGTTTTTTATACTATTTTTCTTGTTGTTTTGTTGCTCTTGTTTTATTGTACGGTGTCCTTGAGTTGCCAGGAAGGCGCCTTTGAATAAAATGTATTATTATTATTATTATTATTATTATTATTATTATTATTATTATTATTTGGTGCTCAAGAAACATTTTATTTCTATCTTTTCTTATCTTTTCTATCTATTTTCTATCTTTTCAAGTCTTGAAAACAATGACATTTTTGTGGAAATTGTGGAAATGGCACTACTTATTCAGGCTTATTAGATAAAACAAAGTTTTTACTGTCACTCTTGAGCTATTTAATGTGTCCTTGCTGAATTGAAAAACATTACTGACCAAAATATTTGATTGGAAGTCTATATTTATAATAATAATAATAATAATAATAATAATAATAGCCACAACAAAGTTTGATTAAGTCTTATCATTTGTATAAACACAAGTCATTTGAATGTAGGCGTGGGAACAGTTTTCAAGGTATATCGCGGTTTGGAAAAGTCAAGGTTTTAAAACCACGAACATTTTCTGCTATACCGTTCCTATGGTATATGTAAGATTTTTTATTTACGTTTTTTTTTTCAACAGTATCTCTATCAGAAAAATGCCATTTTAAATTGTAAAGAAATCAGTGTTTTTGAAACTAACGAAGACAGCAGAAGTCAAAGATTCATTTGAATTATTTAGGCTGACATGTTTACTGCTCTAAAATATTTGAAAAGTTTCTCCAAATATAATATTTTGTGTTCATAGGGGAAAAATGTTTTTGTTTTTTTACACAGACATTTAAAAATATATATATTTTAGAGCAGTAATCCTCATACCGACAAACCGTGATATTTGTATCCAAGGTTATCATACCATCAGAATCTTATAACTGACCCATGCCTATTTGAATGTGGATCAGATTTCTCCTTTTGTTCTGTACGAATGTCTTTTAATCTCACCATTTTCAATTTAGACTGCAGACTTGAATTCGCAACTTGGGTAAATCAGGATTTTGTTTGAAGCGGTGATTCAGCTCAGCTGAAAATGGTGCAGAAAACACTGACTCAAGTGTTACGTTATGTCAAGCTGTTTTGCACTGATTACAGATTTATTCATTTGTGACAAATAATCTTTCAGTTTGTGTCAAATGAGATGAAACACCTTTAATTTGTGACTCTTTTTTTGCTAAATTGATTATCCAGAATTAGTCAGATTCTTTTGCTGAAATTCCAGCTAAATTAATCAGTTTCTCTTTCTCTTTGCAGAGGAGGATTGTTTGAACTGCACAGAGGAGTGTCGAGTGCTGGGTCACTCGGACCGTTGTTGGATGCCTCAGTTTCCCGCAGGCGCCGGAGGAGCAGGAACTCCCCAAGCCGAGGGTTCGGACTACCGCACCAACCTCTTCGTCCCTGCTGGCATGGAGGCGGTTGCTGTGGAGACTGAGACTTACGAAACGGTTTGCAACCCCAATGGAAAAAAAACTTTCTGCACATTCGGAAAGGAGCGTCGGGACCATACCATCCTGGTGGCCAATGTTAAACCCTACCTAAAGACTAAACGTGCCCTCAGCCCTCTCTTGCAGGAGGTCCCATCTGCCTCATGTAGCCCCACCAAAGGCTGCAGTACGGGATCCCCGTGCTCTTCGGCCAAAGGCATGGGCGACGGAGCCGAAGGCAAACCCAGCACTAGCCACTACGGACCCCCAGATGGACAGTATATCTCCCCAAACAAGCAGAACAAAGAGCAGGGCTACTCCACGCTGCCTCCTTCTGATCCCGTGGCTAAAGTCCTGGCTGAAGCCCGTTCACGGATCAGCCAGGAGACAGCGGTGGAGATGGACTGCGTCTTAGAGCAGGGTGGAGGAGAGATGGGACGGAGCACCATGGACGCAGACCAGGTGGTCAGAGACATCGACAAACTCCTGCAGGATTGTCGGGGAAATGAAAACACCCCCATCAGAAAATAAAACGCACCTTGAGCAAGAGGACCAAGTCGAGACGCTCTCCGAGAGAGTGCGAGTGGAGATCGAGACCTATTTCAAGGACAAAAAAACCATGCGTACTTGAAGATCTTGACAAATAAACATGAGGAGCAAAAAACTCTTTGCATTTGTTCGTCTGGACGCCGTGTTGTGTTTTGGGGGCAAGGGAATTTCTTTTGGAGTTGCAGAAGGTGCTGCTTCTGGCTTCTTGTGAGCTTTTTCTTCTTCTTCAAGTGCCCACCAGCTTCAAACTCTTTCCTAAAGTGACGTCTTTCTGTCACTGACCCACAGATGGAGCGTCCCATCCTTCTCCTCCAGGGACTTTTGAAGGGGAAGGAGTGGATGAAATATGGTTTGTTCTGACAATCGCTAGTCAAATGTGTTTGGGGTGCGTCGGACACCCAGAATTGTTGGACCACATCAAGACAGAGACTCTCTCTTTAACTTTTATTGGCTTTGTAATATCAGCATAAGAAGTGCAAATGATATCAGCAAACTCTTAAGTGGGCGTGAATCTTTCGGGTGGGTGGGGAGGGTTGATTATGAAATGTAACCATTCTTCACCTGTCATTTCTAGTCACGTGTAAAACTGTGTCCTCTCCCCATGTATACGTACATATGGAACATTCCAGAACGGTGAACCTGTTACTCTCACTTATTGGTCCTCTGTGATCATCTGTCTTCAGCTTTTCACTACTTTTAAAGTGACTCTCCACGTGTCCGACGTTAAGTTATAACAGTCACTCTCTTGTATATTAGGGACATTTTTCCTCAACTGTGAAAAGATATATCTATATATGCATATAGATAAATATATATAAATATATGAACTTATGTATAGTGTCCAGATAACAATGAAAATATTTATACATTTTGTAAAAAAAAAACAAAGGTGGAAAAACATTAATCTCAGAGGAAAAAAAGGAGGGTGCGCACAGGATGAAAATGCAGTTGAAGATATTTATTAAACTGCAAAGGACACTGTTTCGGTTTCCGAAAAACATTAACAACAATGACAAAAAAAGATTTGAAAAAAGGAAATGTCCCTTCACATTGTCACTTATACACAATATCATTTTAATGTGCAAAATGTATCCAATTTACTGTGTTTACATCAAAACGACATATTTTTATTGATTTTTCTGCAGTTTCTGTGCATTTGAGCCAAATTGTTACGTGTACAAGAGCTATATTGTGTATTTTATTAAATTAATATATGGTTGTGTTGTAATATACATGGGCTTATATTGTACTTGGCAACTGATGCCTTAGTAGTCTTCAAACTCTATGAGTTTAATTTCCATTCGGTTTCATTCTTGGTTCACTTTTCCGCTCTCGCTTTCTGCTTCGCCTCGCTGCTGTGCGTTTGGACAGGTTATGTTGTTTTAAACACGTGTTGGAAAAGACTGCTTACATGACATGTTCACTACTTGCTGAGCAACTTGTTTTTGTCTACAAGAAAACTAAAAAACAGCCACACACGACTAAAGTTTGTGTAATTTCTTTTTACAATACAAAGACTGTTTATGGGCAGCTCGTTTTACAAAAAATGTCCATTGTTTGGGTTTATTGCCATTTGCCAGCCTTAAAAACTCCTATAAACAACAACAGATGAGTAAGTGATGTGACAGCCATGTATAGAAAGCAATTAGTGAATTGATGCCCTGCTCGAAGCAAGATGAGCAGAAATGAAGGGGTTAAATTGGTGCCGTGACCCGTATTGGAGTGAGACTTTAGGGGGTTAATGTAATAGGAGTTGTGCAGGTAAATACTACAGGCTAAGATCTTTAACATCATAGGTAGTGGGAAAACACAGATTCAACTTCCACTCAAAATTAATTGGTGCCGTGACCCAGATGGTAGTAAGATATAGGGTAAGTGAATGTAGTAGTTTTCTTTCTGAATTGTAGAGTTTTCGGAGTAAATAACAAAGGCTGAGGTCTTTAACATCATAGGTACTATTCAAATGAAGATTCAACTTCCACTGCAAATGACATGAGTTGAACATATAGGTTAAATTGGTGCCGTGACCCAGATAGGAGTGAGATTTAGGAGTGGGTGAATACAATAGGAGTTGTGCAGATAAATACTACAGGCTAAGGTCTTTAACATCTTAGCTAGTGGGAAAATGCAGATTCAACTTCAATTCAAAATAAGACACGTTAAACAGATGGGTTAAATTGGTGCCATGACCCAGATAGAAGTGAACTTTAGCAGGGGTGAATGTAATAGGAGTTGTGTGAGTAAATACTACAGGCTGAGGTCTTTACCATTATAGGTACTGTTCAAACGCAGATTCAACTTCCACTCAAAATGGCACAGGTTGAACAGATGGGTTAAATTGGTGCCGTGACCCAGATGGGAGTGAGATTTAGGAGTCGGTAAATACAATAGAAGTTGTGCAGATAAATACTACCGGCTAAGATCTTTAACATCTTAGGTAGTGGGAAAACACAGATTCAACTTCCATTCAAAATAAGACAGATTAAAAAGATGGGTTAAATTGGTACCTTGACCTGGATAAGAGTGAGATTTAGGAGGGGGTGAATGTAATAGGAGTTGTGCAAGTAAATACTACAGGCTGAGGTCTTTAACATCATAGGTAATGGGAAAACACAGATTCATCTTCCATTCAAAATTAGACAGGTTTAACAGATGGGTTAAATTGGTGCCGTGACCCGGATAGGAATGAGATTTAGGAGGGGGTGAATGTAATAGGAGTTGTGCAGATAAATACTACAGACTACAGGGTCTTAAGGTCTTTAACTTTTTAAGTAGTGGGAAAACACAGATTCAACTTCCATTCAAAATGAGACAGGTTGAACAGATGGGTTAAACGGGTGCCGTGACCCGGATGAAAGTAAGATTTAGAAAAGAAGAATAAATACTTCATACTTTGTAAACTTTAGTATGACTAAAACTCAATTATACTTAGGATTGGCATTTCTCGCTCATGATCTGCTTTGCGTGTTGCAGTGCATTCTAGGATTGTTTTCTTATTTGCTACCTAAAACAAATAAGACTTAAAATACAGTGCAATTAAATCTTTTGAAACAACCTTTAAAGTCTTTTCTACGCCAAACAGTTCATTTGTAGCAGTATTGGTAGCTCTATTCATTCAGTTTAGCTTATAATGTTCATAATGACCCTGTGCACTTTCCTCATATCACGGAATATGAGAATATAAACAGTGAATATATGAATATATATACGTCTGTATATTTATGTTATTAGAACGGTGCCCTGCCTACACAGTGTACTTTGGGATTTGAACTAAACCCAGGCGCAGCAATTTAATGAAAAAGCAGTCCTCATAAACGAACTCCAGTTATATGTTATGTTTCCAAAGTTTTGCCGCATTGTGACTAAAATGAGCTGCCACAATCACAAAAGAAGCAGAAAAAACCCAAGGGGAAGAGAACTATTTTCATGATCGGCTATTTATGTCATCAGAAAGCGTTGGCCCGCGGTGTGCGTTAAACACAGGTCGCCCTGCACAACTTCCACAGGGAGCCGGGAAAAAAAAAAACACCTCTCTCATCTCCCGTAAAGACACAATCGCGTCTGTTCTGTTATTTATTTATTTGTTCCTTTATTTATTTATTTATGCATTGTTCTGTTTTGTGCTTCAAAGGAGGCACTCCCAGACTTTTTCCTTTCGTTATTTGCATCCATTCTTTAGTTTCCACTCCATGAGTTTATCAGTAGGAGAAAAAGAGACGGCAAAAAAGCAGTTTGTTGTGAGAAAGTGAAAGAGAAGCACTGTGTTCATATCTAAATGAGTTTTTTTTTCCAAACGTGGTGATGAGTTTGACATGCCGACACACTTGACACAACCGCAACAAATAACAATACACAGCGCAGCGGTTGCGTCTCAGATCTGGCTGTGGTGTGTGACACAAGCACCTTTTATTTTCTGCAAGCCGATTCTCCTTGATCAGCGCACTGCCACGGTTCAGTCTGTTTCATTTACACCAACAACGCCTTCAAGAGACATCGAGGTTCTTAAGTGTGCTTTAACCTCAAGCCACACAGATTGAAATAACTTCCCTGCTTGTCGCTCTTCTCAGTTTTCTTCTCTTTTATATCTTTGGCTATGGTTAAATGTTTAGTTAATCTAAACTTACTTACGTTTATCTTAATCTGTTCTGTCTGTCTCTCTCTCTGTGTGTGTGTGTACATGTTTATGTGGTTTACAAGGGCTCGTATAATGACATAGGTATGACCTAGTTGTACTCTCTTAAGGTTGTTTACAAGGACACGCCTTGTGTCCTCTTTATTCAAATGCTTAACATCATACTTAACGGGGTCTTTTGAAAGGTGAGGGTTGGGTTAAGGAGTGTAGGGGTGGCTATAGGCCCATATAAGGCCTGTGTGTTGTATCACCCTCTTCGAATGTTATCACTCGATTGAATGGGCGTTATCAGTGGTTATCAGCTGATTGATATGGGTCAGTAGGGGCCTTCTGAGCCTACTAGTAAGTTACAAAGGCTGTTATCATCCATCCACAAGGTTAATCAGCTATACTAATAGAGAAGACTCCAGATCCAGATCTGTTTTTTACAGTACTGTGACGGTTGGGTTTAGGGTAGGGGTAGACATTAAAGTTGGATGATAACATCTTTCTGAACCTACTAGTAGGCGCAAATGGCCCCTACTGGCCTATACAAGCTGATAAACACTGATAACACCCATTCAATTGAGTGATAGCATTCGAATCGGCTGGTTGCATAGTATAAAAAATATTCCGCCTATGGAGAGAGTCCTTGTAAACCACATACACAGTAGTCAACATTTGAAGAATGGGTGTTGTTGAATAGTTTTAGGACAACATTGATAAAACATTTTGATCCATTTCAAATGTTGACTACTGTAAGTGTTTGTGTGTGTGTTGTGAAATGCATATCTGAAAACAAATCAGAATGCTGACCCTCCAAATATGCAAAGCAGATTTAATATATACGTAGTACAATACCATATGTGTACCCCTAGGTTCGGTCTTAGGCCCATTTCTGAAATCAACTTTGTGCATGGCTTTCTCTCTGATTTGTTCACATATAGATCCACTAGCCTGCAAACATACTGTAAATATACCCCAGAACAACAGGTGTATCACAAGGTTTAGTTCTGAACCTAATTCAGACCTTTCAGGCGTTCCTTACTCTCTGTCCACAGATGCACCACATATTTTTTATCAGGTTTGTTGAGGCAAATTAGACAGAAATCATGACAGATTCTTTACTAGCGTCGTTAAAAAAGCAAAAGTTGATTCAGACACGCCCGTAATGCTTTTGCGCCCTGCGCTTTAGACTTTGCACCTAGATCGTCAAAATAGAGCCTTCAGGCTTTCAAGATGCAAAATAAGTCATATAACTGCATGATAAAAACTGAATTTGGACGAAATATAAAGATATAAAATAAAAGTCTCGATTGCAATATTTAATCAAGGTCTGAACTGCAATATATAAAATAAAAGTCAGAATTTCAAGGTGCAAAATTCTAAGGAGAACATTTCGAAGTTGCAAGATGAAAACTCAATTCGGATGAAAAAAAACTCAGACTTTCAAGATGCAAAATAAAAGTCAGAAATGCAAGATAAAAACCAAATTTGGAGGGAATATAAATAAAATAAAATTCTCGATTGCAAGTATTTGAACTGCAATATATAAAAGTCAGACATGCAAAATACAAAATAAAAGTCAGAATTTCAAGATACAAATATAATATTATAAATATAAAATTATAATTCTGAGAACATTTCGAAGTTGCAAGATGAAAACTCAATTCAGATGAAAAAAAACTCAGACTTTCAAGATGCAAAATAAAAGTCAGAACTGCAAGATAAAATAGAATTTTGAGGGAATATAGATAAAATAAAACTCTCGATTGGAAGATTTTGAACTGCAATATATAAAAGTCAGACATGCAAAATACAAAATAAAAGTCAGAATTCCAAGATGCAACATTAGAATTATAAAGAGAATTCTAATTTCGATGTTGAAAATAAAAGTCAGAATTGCATGATAAAAACTGAATTGGACAAAATATAAAGATATAAAATAAAAGTCTCAATTGCAAGATGTTAATCAAAGTCTGAACTGCAATATATAAAAATCAGACATGCAAAATACAAAATAAAAGTCAGAATTCCAAGATATAAACTAAAAGTCAGCATTATGAGATATAAACTATGAATAATGAAGAAACAAGTCAGAATTGTGAGATGTAAAGTTAGCATCGAAAGATTCTGTATATAATGTATCCCACAATGAAATGCACCTTGATGAGTAGCAACCAGGACATTATATAACTGCTCTTCCAAATGTCAAAACAGTTCGACACTAAATTGGATTAAAACGCAATACGTTTCATTTTTCCCCAAGATAATTGTCTGTCAATTATTAAATTAAACATGCGACTTGACAAGTTATGTGGCATATTATTTTTGAATGCTTCACATAATTCTCTGAGTAGTATCTAATATAAATATTTTGCTATGCTAGTACGGTATTTCTTAATTACAATAGCCACAGTTATATGTGTTGCTGGTTACCTGAGACACCAAAATTAGCATCAACGGCTGTACATGCAACGCTTCAGTCTCTGAAATGGAAGGCAGGCTTTATTATAGCAGCCTTGTGAGCTGTTTGCTATCTAATGGACTATAAGTTGCTGAGGTCAACACATAGTTTGAGATCCAGCATAAAGCAGTTTTCTCATTATTGTCTAATTACACTCAGTAGGCATGGAGAGAGATTGATTGCAGTATTAGTGAACAGGGATATTTTTGGATATCAAAGTCTAATGCGTAAATCCGTAATTGAATGAGGCTTCATAAGTAAGCCAGCTTTATTGTCTTGCAATTCTGGTATAATTGGTAAAAGCTGAGTTTAATAGCAATGAGAATTGTTAGATGTAAACTGTTACCTCAGAATTCAATGGGAGAAAAGTCAGAAATTTTATATGAATAAATAAAACTGTAAGATATAAACTAGGAGAGATAAAATGGTCAGAATTGCGAGATATAAACTAAAGTTAGATTTTCAAAATAAACTAAAAGTCTAAATTTCAATATTCATTCGTTCATATTCTTTTCGGCTTAGTCCCTTTATTAATCCGGGGTCGACACAGCGGAATGAACCGCCAACTTATCCAGCACATTTTTACGCAACGAATGCCCTTCCACTCGCAACCCATCACTGGGTTGCATCCACGCACACTCATACACACTCATACACTACGGACAATTTAGCCTACCCAGTTCACCTGTACCGCATGTCTTTGGACTGTGGGGGAAACCGGAGCACCCGGAGGAAACCCACACAAACGCAGGGAGAACATGCAAACTCCATATAGAAACGCCAACTGACCCAGCTGAGGCTCGAACCAGCGACCTTCTTGCTGTGAGGCGACAGCACTACCTACTGCGCCACTGCGTCACCTAAATTTCAATATATAAAAAATAATTACGAACTGCAGAATATAAATTAACAAAGAATACTGAGGATAAAAGTTAGAATTGGGAGATAAAATAAAAGTCTGAACTTGTCAGCTATAAATTCAGAATTATGGGGGGAAGGGGGGCAGAATTGGGAGATATAAAATAAAAGTCTGAACTTGTCAGACGTAAACTTAAAATTCTGAGTAAAAATGGCAGAATTGTGAGATATAAAATAAAAGTCTGAATTTGTCAAAGGTAAACTCTGAACTCTCAGTAAAAAAGGATGAATTGTGAGATATAAGATAAAAGTCTGAACTTGTCAGAGGTAAACTCTGAATTCTGAGTAAAACATGACTGAAATGCATAATATAAAATAAAGTCTGAATTTGTCAGATATAAACTCAGAATTCTGAGGGAAAAAGGCAAAATTGAGTGATATAAAATAAAATTCTGAATGTGTCAGACGTAAACTCAAAATTCTGAGAAAAAAAGGCAGAATTGCGAGATATAAAATTAAAGTCTGAATTTGTCAGAGAGAAATCCAAAATTCTGAGTAAAAAGGCAAAATTGTGGGATATAAAATACAAGTCAGAAACTCTCAGTGAAAAAAAGGCTGAATTGCGAGATATAAAATAAAACATTGAATTTTTTAGACGTAAACTCAGAATTTTGAGAGAAAAAAGGCAGAATTAGGAGCTATAAAATAAAAGTGTGAATTTGTCAGATGTAAATTCAGAATTCTGAGATAGAAAAAAAGGCAGGCTTGTGAGATATAGAAAGTAAAAGTCTGAATGTTGTCAAATGTAAACAGAAATTTGAGTAAAAAAATGCAATATGGGGTATATGCACACAGACTTATTTTCAGCCAGCCTCAGCGCTTCTGGTGAACTGTCTTTGCATTATAAAATTGCCACTTTAAAAATCAGTGATCTTCACTGCCTGATAGATATTCGATATAAAGTGGGTCTCAGACCGGACAAGAAGCACTGCAATAAATTCCAGCCATGTCTTTA
Organism: Danio kyathit; assembly: GCA_903798195.1. Taxonomy (NCBI): domain Eukaryota; kingdom Metazoa; phylum Chordata; class Actinopteri; order Cypriniformes; family Danionidae; genus Danio; species Danio kyathit. Next base: position 37,196,857 of record LR812529.1, on the reverse strand, counting down.
AAATATGACAATTTATTTTACCCCAGTATTTTCAATGGAGTTTCTGTGCTCGCCTGCTGATCTTGACGGCACTAGCGGTTACACAGTCTTTCATCTCGTTTTACGCTTGAACAACTAAATGAATGGTTAAGTTTATTTAACTGAATTACATTACAACATTTATGCTGTAAAAGCAAACTTGTGAAATTGAAAATAGTCACATCGAGCATTCAGCAGAAGTTTATCTGTAGCTGAGAAACACTAGCTGTGCATTGAGCCCAATGTGAGATAAAAGTCTGAATTTGTCGTATTTAATCTCTGAATTCTGACTAAAAATCTGAATTGTGGGATTCATTCATTCATTCATTTTCTTGTCGGCTTTGTCCCTTGCGGGGTCGCCACAGCGGAATGAACCGCCAACTTATCCAGCACAATTTTACGCAGCGGATGCCCTTCCAGCCGCAACCCATCTCTGGGAACTGAATTGTGGGATATAATGCAAAAATATTATATAGGAATTATAAGAATTATGAAACAAAATTGTAAATAAGTGTGTGTAAACTACACTCATTGGGGAAATCTGAGTTAAAAAATGTAAAAAGAAATCATAAATTTAAAATAAGAATTCTTAAGGGAAGAAATCTCAACAGACAACACAAAAATGAATGAGCTGCTATTGTCTTCGTTTGAATCCTGCTAAAATACAAAAATCTCCATGTTTCTTGAAATCACTACATATCAAAGAGATGCCTTTTGATTATAATCATCAATCACTGAGGTGAAAAAAATGATTCTATATTATATAAATTATTATACATATAATGTTACTCAAACTGTCAATTCTCACGTCATTCCCACCCTCCTCTTGTACACTGCTGCTGTAGCTCTTTTTTGTCTTAAGAGCATGGCTGATATCTTTAAAGTTTAGCTTCAGGCTAATGATTGTTAATTTATCTCATTAGTTGACATTGGCAGCTCTCAGAGAGATGAAAGCGCAGAAGTAGCCGTCAGGCAGGAGCGTGTGGATGATCTGAATCACAGTTCAGCAGCTCCAGGCTCCCGGCCAGAGGAACCTACAGGCAGCTTTACATATCAGAGCAGCTTTACTAAAATCACACACAAGGGCTAGAACGTAAACATCATTCCTCTTTGCATAATGTGGAGTGTAGATTTTTTTTTCCCCCATTATGGAAGTTTCTTTTTGATTTCTGGTTCCAGGTACTCAGGGAAAAATTCAAAAATAAATGTAAACTTTTTAAAGATTTTAAGGAAAAGAACCATACAAATATTGATCTATACATGCAGCTCCTTTAACAAGGTGAAAACTGTGGGAAAAAATGCTGGAAACCAAACTGTGTTCAATGAAATCAATGTAAATATAATACAATATAATCAAGTAAATAAAATTGAAAAAATATAATAAAAATAAATATATAAGTTAGCGGTTCATTCCGCTGTGGCGACCCCAGATTAATAAAGGGACTAAGCCGAAAAGAAAATGAATGAATGAATGAAAAATAAATATTTGTAAAAATCAATTAACCTAGATCTTTTTTTAGAGATTTCACACTTATTTTATTGACCTTATTCTTCAACCCGGAAGTGCGCTCATTTTTGTGATTGTTTCAGAACTTCCAAACTTCCGTTCAGAAAACGGTCAAACTACTTGCTCAAGTGTGTTCATGACAATAGAGACTAAACAGAACAATATAAGAAAATATCAGTTTGCAACATTAAGCAGCATAATGAGCTGTTTCAACGTCTAAAAATGAATAGAAGTAAATGAGACCAGAAGTCTTGAGCCAAAAAGATTTAAATGGCTGCACCTTATAATACATAAAGAATAGGGTCAATAACATTATCATACTTGACTATTATACTGTATTATATTGTACTATATTACTTTACATTTATTCATTTTCCTTCGGCGTAGTCCCTTTATTCATCAGGGGTCGCCACAGCGGAATGGACCACCAACTTATCCAGCATATGTTTTACACAGCGGATGCCCTTCCAGCTGCAACCCAGTACTGGTAAACAACCATACACACTCATTCACACACATACACTACGTACAATTTAGTTTATTCAATTCACCTGTACTGCATGTCTTTGGACTGTGAGGGAAACTGGAGCACCTGGAGGAAACCAACACAAACAAAGGGAGAACACGCAAACTTCACACAGAAATGCCAACTGACCCAGCCGGGACTCGAACCAGCGATCTTCTTGCTGCGAGGTGACAGTGCTAACCATTTAAAATGAATGTAAAAAGCTCAGTTTCCTATTTTGTTGTATTTTTGTTTTTAAACACTGTTTCTTTCGATGGCAATACTGAATTTTTATCATTCATAACTCATAACATGAGTATTTAGTGTCATGATCTTTTAGAAATCATCAGTCTAATGTGTTGATTTGGTGCTCAAGAAACATTTTATTTCTATCAATCTTGAAAACTATGACATTTTTGTGGAAATGGCACTACTTTTTCAGGCTTATTAGATAAAACAAAGTTTTTACTGTCATTCTTGAGCTATTTAATGTCTCCTTGCTGAATTGAAAAACATTACTGAAATTTTTTTTTATTGGAAGTCTACATTTATAATATTATTAATAATAATAATAATAATAATAATAATAATAATAATAATAATATTAATAATAATAATAATAATAATAATAATAATAATAATAATAATAATAATATTAATAATAGCCACAACAAGGTTTGATTGTAAAAAAATGTTCTTTTATAAATGTTCTAGCATATGTTGTAAAATCTGTCTATAACCATTAAGATTTTAACGTTATTACTTTTTTTTCAAAACCGGAACCCCTTATGAATAGTGGAAATCTAACCACAAATATGGCTGTATATATAGTTTGTGAATTTATTGTATTTAATTTTACATTAAGAAGGTAAAGGTTCCACTTAAAATATATTTTTAACATGCAGTTTATTTACAAAGAAAAACACGAATCTACAGAGAAATAAAAATATCTATAGAGAAAGAAAGTGTTTTGATTATTGATGCTAGGGTCCCATACCTGGAAATGCGTTGGGCCCCCAAATCACCCTGATTGGAAGTCCACCTTGATTGTATTAGATTCATTCATACTACATTAATACTGTTTTATATTTGTTCTACTCTTTTCTTGCAAATTTGGCAAATAAAAATGAAATTAATCTTTAGGTCTGCTTAAATATTTAAATAAAAATAATTTAAAAAGATATTTAATTTCCCTTTTGTGAATTATTCAGATTTCAGAAATGTATAAAACTGTTTATTCAGAACCCAGTTTTCCCACTTTGGGATTATTTGCAAAGGGAAAAAGAATTTCAGCTTAACTAATTCAACTAAATCAATCAGCCCTTTAAATAAAGCACAGTAACTCACACTTCCTGCATCTAAACCAGTTAAGGATTTCATGAAAATGCACAATGCATGGTATAATATTTATTTATTTATTTATTTTAATAATGTTGGGTAGAAATTCATTTGCATTTCTAATCTTAGTAATTCGCAGCTGCAATTCATGTGCGTTTCTTCTTGTTTGTATATATATCAGCAGCTTGAGGGCAGGTATTAATTAATGAGAGGGAGGATTTGGGGAGAAATAAAGTGTGGTCTTTTGCACAGTGTTTTTGGTTGCCAAGCTCATTTAGCTGGAAGCTTTTCTCAGGGTGCCTGTCTGCCGTAAGCTCTGTAGACAGACCCCGAGCTAAGGCTTAAACACTGGGCCAACTAACAAGCATCACTAGCTGAACTGCTTAACTTTACAAGTCATTAACAACCTAGCAGATTTGCAGAGTTTATTTAAATAAGATAAAGTCTTATTAGTAATCCACTGCGATGTTCACACAAGCACAGGCTTGGCAAAGGAGCACTTGCAGGCATGTAAAAGAGGCAAGATTAGTCTCATGGTAGCCTACACACAAGAAAAAATCAAGACATCAATCGTTCCACACTGAAAAAAATGATTCATTGGATTTTTTAAAAATGTTTAAGGTGAGTGGTTGCTAACAATTTATATGAGCTGAATTTAAACAAACTAATTGTTTTTAGAAATGTTCAACTTATTTTTTTTGTTTAAATTCGGCCCATATAAATTGTTTGCAACCACTTACCTTAAAAAAAATTGTCGATATAATGAATAATTTTTTTCAGTGCACCATTTTGGACAACTAGCATACTCTTTATAAACGATATAATTGTAAGGTGTAAACTCCTTAATTCCTAATCCGATATCATAATTAAGAGATCGTCATTGTGAGTGAGAAACAAACTGAATTCTGATGGGGGAAAGTAAATAAAAAAAAGCTTGTTTCAAGTCACGTGATTCCGGTGACGCGCGAAATTCAGATGGAGGAAGGACATAGAATACTGAATGGAAGACTAGAGCAAACTCCGTATTGTTGCGATTTAGAGCATATTGCCGGCGTGAGTAGTTTTTTAGACCTGTCGATTAACCTAGCATTCGACGCTATGCCGCGCTTCTCGTTAACGGTTGTTTACTTTACTGTATTCCGCCTAAATGACAGTATAAACATGGATTATTGCAAAACAAGATGGAGACGTCATTGCAGCGCATTGATTGCACGGCAGGTAAGTTATCTATGTTCGTCTGGATTTTGTTTAAGTCTGATTTGTTTGTAGTATCTGCTTTTTTTCTATATAATAATTCAGAATTATAAGATTTAAAAGAACATAATTTTGTAATGACCTGGCCCACAGCACTATAGCCAGGTGCATCACGGGAAATGGTTTTGAGTTGTGTTATATAATATGTGTTATATAATATTGGTTAAATGCACGTGTTGTTTTGTTATAAGCTTTATGTGTTTATGTTTGAGTTGGCTTCTGCGATTTAAGCCCAGTATTTATACAATATTGGCCATCACCATCAATGAGGGTGATGTGTGCGCCTTGGTGGTAAGATCCAGTCTAGAGTTGTTGATGTTCTAAGCTGAGGGATAGTTGACAGTGCTGCCTCCTACCTGTTTATTCTGTCATAGAGGTAAAGTTGGTTTTATATTCGGATATTCAGACATTTTCCTTTATAATATAATTTCATTAAAATATTCTTTGCAAATTCTAAATGGGGAAATCATATTAACAGCCAATGACTATCAAAGTACAACATTGTTCACAATCAAATAAACAGTGTTAATGCAGTTTTGAAGTCATACTTGCATGCAAATTCCAATCGAATATTCAAAGTAACATGGTAAACAATATATAGACTTCTAAATGAACGAATGTGCGAATATAAAACCAACTTTACCTCTATTATTCTGTCAGATCTCTGACCGCTGAGACACTCAGGGTCGTGCGGTGTATAGGACACGAGTGTTGGTTGCTGCTAGGTCAGATACGGTAGTGGCCAAAAGTTAACGAGTATTATTTAGTAGTTAAGTTTCCCATTTATTGTATTTTATTAACGTGTACCGCTATTTATCCCTAAACCCAACCATCACAGTAATGTAAAAACAGCTGTTGTACCGAGCATTATTTATGCCAGTAAATTGTATTTTATTAACACCTAACCCCAACCCTAAACCCCAGTAGTTAAAGTACACTGTACTGTAAAAATATTAATTATTGTTATACAGCGTCACAAAAATGATGCTATATTGATGTGCGTATCCACAGCTGTATCCTATCTAGACTTTACGACGAGTGTTCTTCTTGCTAACATGTGGATAACCATAAAGTTATGTGCCGTAAATGCTAGCGCCCTGCTAGCCGTTTCAGATTAATTAATCAGTTTAGCTAGGTTATATTTGCTCCAGTTGCCAACTTTATTTCAAGCCCCCCCAAAAAAGAGTAAAACGGCAAATACCGTATGTAAACTTAGAATTCTGAGAGAATAAATGCAGTTTAAAGGTGGTGTTGCCTCACAGCAAAAAGGTTGCTGGTTCGAGCCTCAGCTGGGTCAGTTGGCATTTCTGTGTGGAGTTTGCAAGTTCTCCCTGTGTTTGTGTGGGTTTCCTTCAGGTGCTCCGGATTCCCCCACAAGTCCAAAGACATGTGCTATAGGTGAATTGGGTAAGCTAAATTGTCTGTAGTGTATGTGTGTGAATGAGTGTGTATGGGTGTTTCTCAGTGATGGGTTGCGGCTTGAAGGGCATCCGCTGTGTAAAACATGCTGGATAAGATGGCGGTTCGTTCTTCTGTGGCAACCCCTGATTTATTAAGGGACTAAGCCGAAAAGAAAATGAATGAATGAAGAAATAATTAGATTGTGTGTAATGTTATATAAAAATAAGAAATGTTTAGAATTTTGGGGAAAACTTATGTGACATTCTGTGAACTAAAAAGTAATCAGTATTTTAAGGTATAAATCCATAATGTTGAGTTCAGAATACTATCATAAATAAACAATTCTGAAAAAAAAAAAAAAAAAAAGCAATGACCGCTCACAACTCACAAAAAATATAGCATTACTAACTGACAACTCAATTTCAACTAAGATATAAACTAAAATATAGTCACTGTGAGATAAAAGTCTGAATTTTAGTCAAAACATTCTACCCTACCATAATACCCACATCAGTCTGAGAATAAAATAAATGTGTGCAACTAATACGCAGTGAATATAACATTTTCAGTCAAAAATGGCATGACACAGCAACCGCTACAGTGACTAACAGGAAACAATGGCGTCAGCTTTATAAAGGACGACCAGAATAACCTTGTTTTGCACCAAGGTGACACTCCACACCACGAAGATGCTAACACAGGAAGAAACCGTAGCCACTTGCCGAAAAACGCATGTCATCAAACAGCCGTAACAGAAGCAGCGGAAATCCGACACGCCTCACTATGAGCGAATGACAATCTGCATTCATGGCCTTTTCTGCTTCATGCTCCGCTGAGGCCTTGATTAAACCAGATGAGGAAATGTGTCCTTTGACAAGAACTGTGCCTTGTTTTGCTGTAGGCATTTTAATGATATCTCTACAGGCGTCAGAACAAACCAACAGCAGATCAGAAAACGGACAACAACGGCAAAAAAAAAAAAAGTTCCAATTACCAATATCACATCATTGCACGGCAGCCATGTTGTTTTTTTATTGGATTAAGTGAAATGTCAGGCGGCTAATTAGAGAAGTGGAACGGGTGGAGGAGGAGCGTCATATTCCCCAACATTACATTCAAAAGGTTAATCTCCAAACCCTTCGAAAATATTGTAGCCTGAGTGTAAAGTGCATTATCTGTCTGTCTGCCTGTCTCGCTGCTTTATTTAGAAAGTGCCTTCTGTTAAACACATACCTGATATCTCTCTCACTCTGCTATACAAGATAAGCATGTGCTTCAGTGGTTATGGGAAAGTATATGCATTTGGTTAAAGAGTATTTCAATGGATTTCATAGATTTATTTCACATGCTAATTTCATATTGGCTTTAGCAATTAGCATTAGCGGTTGTTGCCTTCAAGATTGCATGGAATGAAATTCACTGTTCAATCTGTAAAAATTCATACATCTTTTCTTTCTTTCTTTCTTTCTTTCTTTCTTTCTTTCTTTCTTTCTGTTATCTTGTCTTTTTTTCTTTCTTTCTTTCTGTTATCTTGTCTTTTTTTCTTTCTTTCTTTCTGTTATCTTGTCTTTCTTTCTTTCTTTCTTTCTGTTATCTTGTCTTTTTTTCTTTCTTTCTTTCTGTTATCTTGTCTTTCTTTCTTTCTTTCTTTCTTTCTTTCTTTCTTTCTTTCTTTCTTTCTTTCTTTCTTTCTTTCTTTCTTTCTTTCTTTCTTTCTTTCTTTCTGTTATCTTGTCTTTTTCTTTCTTTCTTTCTTTCTTTCTTTCTTTCTTTCTTTCTTTCTTTCTTTCTTTCTTTCTTTCTTTCTTTCTTTCTTTCTTTCTTTCTTTCAGTTATCTTGTCTTCTGTTCTTTCTTTCTTTGTTTGTTTGTTTCTTTCTTTCTTTCTTTCTTTCTTTCTTTCTTTCTGTTATCTTGTCTTTTTCTTTCTTTCTTTCTTTCTTTCTTTCTTTCTTTCTTTCTTTCTTTCTTTCTTTCTTTCTTTCTTTTCTTTCTTTCTTTCTTTCTTTCTTTCTTTCTGTTATCTTGTCTTTTTCTTTCTTTTCTTTCTTTCTTTCTTTCTTTCTTTCTTTCTTTCTTTCAGTTATCTTGTCTTCTGTTCTTTCTTTGTTTGTTTGTTTGTTTCTTTCTTTCTTTCTTTCTTTCTTTCTTTCTTTCTTTCTTTCTTTCTTTCTTTCTTTCTTTCTTTCTTTCTTTCTTTCTTTCTGTTATCTTGTCTTTTTCTTTCTTTCTTTCTTTCTTTCTTTCTTTCTTTCTTTCTTTCTTTCTTTCTTTCTTTCTTTCTTTCAGTTATCTTGTCTTCTGTTTCTTTCTTTGTTTGTTTGTTTGTTTCTTTCTTTCTTTCTTTCTTTCTTTCTTTCTTTCTTTCTTTCTTTCAGTTATCTTGTCTTCTGTTCTTTCTTTCTTTCTTTCTTTCTTTCTTTCTTTCTTTCTTTCTTTCTTTCTTTCTTTCTTTTCTTTCTTTCTTTCTTTCAGTTCTCTTCTTCAATCATTTGAGAATTACAATAGTGTACACGTTTTTCCTTTGGATTTTTAAGCATCGGCTGCACTTCCATTGCCCTTCAAATTGCAGACTCAAAATATGAGTCTGAAAGAAAGAAAGAAAGAACAGAAGACAAGATAACTGAAAGAAAGAAAGAAAGAACAGAAGACAAGATAACTGAAAGAAAGAAAGAAAAAAAGAAAGAACTTGCAGTGCCAAAAATATTCAGTGTAAAATGATGCATTGCTATAATGTAATAGCTAGAAGATTCAATGCAGATGACAGCCAGTTGCATGTCTCATATTCATATGATTTAGATCACAAAAACACTGTACATTTTTATAAAAAGCTGTTTCTGTGTCAAAATGTGAAGTGTGTCATTTTAAAGTGAAGAACAGACCATTTCATTATTACATTAATGTCAAAACAGTATTATATATTACAGTCAGTAAAGGATATGAGGTAATGAAGCTAGTTGCAGAGTTTATCCAATTAGTAACAATATCTATGTTTTCCACCTATTTTATGTGCATTTTGGATGTGCGCATAAACAAACAATTGATGCAAGCGCCATAAGTTTTAAAAATGTGCGTAAATACACATGTGCATAACTGAGTAGAATAAACTTTTTATTCCATAAGAAAAGATGCACATAAACTACGATGAAAACACTTTTATCGAACAAATTCCAGTATGTGCATTAAAATAATCATGTGGTTTTGTAATAAGATATATAACAAAATCATGATCATATATATTTAATTATGTGATCATGTGATGGTAAAAATGTGTGGGAATGGACAAACCAGCAGGCTGAGCACTATATGGGCATTTCTGACCATTCTTCATTTCGATTAATCCACAGGTTTGACAAACGAGTACTCGATTAATCGGGGGTGTGGCTTAAGCAAGAGGCGGGGCGTGTGTGCATCATAGCGACAATTAAATAACATTTATTAAACAAATATATATATATATATATAGATAATTATTTAAAGCCCTGTTAAAAATGTTGTTGATAAAACTATGACAGGATTCAGAAAACAGTTAAATCAACGCAGTTGGGTTATTAAAAATCACTATCAATATTAATTAACACAGTAAACATTTAAAGAAGTGTGAGCAGTGGCGTATTTAGGCATGGGCAATATGGTCGATGCCCAGGGTGGCATCTTGCTGGGGGGTGGCAAGGGGAGACGGTGTGAAAAAAAACGAGCCCCAGTAAAAGCTTTGAGTTACGATTTACTTTATGCAAGTGTATTAATTTTAAGTAGTAATCCCAGAATAAAGACGTTACAGGCCATTCACATTTGGCGTATTTTGCATGTGCAAGTTTGTTATTGTCTATGTGCAACTGAAACAACTATGGTGAAAACAAACTGACGCATGCATGCACGCAGAAAACCATTCCTGCGCGCCTAACGCACTGCTGCTCCCGGTGTAAATACCGGTTGTTTACATGCACGCCGATAAAATACATGCCGTTTATGTACTGTGAAACCGAAAGTAACTTTTTTGCAGAGGTGTTGGCACGCAGCGAGCTTTGCAAGTCGACAAAACTAAAGATATAATATGATGATGATCTTATTTTGACTATATGGCTATGAAGCAGAAAGGAGAGATGATGAATCAGGGAGGTAAGACTTAATAACATTAATTCTCAGCCATTAGTCGGGTCTAAGACAATAGATAATTACATAAAATATATTTTTTTGTATTCTATAGAATTGTCTTTAATATTCAAGCAAAAGATTTCTTAAGAGATCTTAGCTTATCACTCCAGTTGTATCTACATTTTTTCCAGTTACATTTAGGATTGATTTCTGTTATTTATTTAGAATAATAATTGTATAATATTATTAATAATAATTATTTAATTTTTTTCTAAGTACATTTCTAAAAGCAGGTGGTTCGCCCAGGGTGGCATTTAAACTAGAACCGCGATTGACATGAGGCATAGGTTTTCTACATGACGCATTGTAAATAAAATTAATCATAAAGCCTATAGACACAATATGAAAATGTTATATTACAAATTGTGTTTATCTACACAAAATGCATAGTTTGAACTACATGCCAACCAGAAAGTATAGATGCGGTTCTCTCGTTATGACAACTGAAGCCCCGCAGAAAAAAAGAAACCAAAGTTATTTTACAGTATTATCCCCTTCAATATGTGTCTTATTATTAATATAAATATTTGGATTTGTTTTTAAAACTATAACCTACCTTTTTCTATATTGTTGACAACAACAATAAACACACATGATACTCTGCATTTCAGTTATTTTATTCAACTGACATTTTTACCAAAACAATATTTAACTTCAGTAGCATCACAACAGTGGATCAAAAAAGTTTTTTTTTTTTGTAAAAGGTTCGCAAAAATAAAGTTTCACCAAAACTTAACCAAACAACTGTTAAGTAGCACATAGCCTAACTAAAATTAGAAGCTAGCATAATTTAGCTGTGTTAACTTAAAATAAAAATAGCCTGAATATTTTTTACCACAGCTATAAAACGTAAAGATTAGGTAAAATAACATTTCTTTCAAAATGATCAGTCGGGGGAGGTAAATAAAATAAAGCCGGTCTAATTTAACTATGCTGCTTAAACTTAAAACAAAAGCAGCCTGAATATTTTAGCATGCATGGCTAATAAAACTTAACACAAGGAAGGACTACATATTTTTATTTAAAAAAAAACAGTCGTCTACATGCTTCGACGAAAGCTGAGTGCGAAGTTTATTTACAATTATACCGGCGGTGGGGAAAAAACGCGCTCAGCAGGCACAGAAGTTGCAGGAACAGCCAGGTACCACTGGGCAAGGGTGCTTAGCCTTGCAAATCGAGACTCATTTACTTTGCACCACAATAAAGGATCCGGGGTTGTCATCCTGTGAAACATCACTCATGCCGTAGTCCTCGCCGAAAAGAGTGTCGAGACACGGCGCGCACATGACAGCTGAAAGTATCACACACCAGATGCGCACATTGACATGGTATTTAAAATGAAACTATTCAGATGGTGCACTGTGGTGCGGCAAAAATACTCAGTGTCCTGAGTCGTGGCTGGGCACCGCTGTGTACCCTGATAGAAACCTAAGTTTAAAATTCTGAAATGCGCTGCCTGGCGTGACGCGGCGCTTCTGGTGTGTGACCCCCTATACTCGATCTGCGCTCAGGTCTCGTCTCTAGACAGCAACTCCCTGCAGCCATAACCAATCAAATATCAAACTACCGCCCAAACACCAGCATAACCAATCAGAAAGATTGAAAGTAATTGAATTTTAGAGCCAATCAATCATCGTTTTCATGCTCGATCGTGTTTGATGCGTTCGAATAATCGAATAATTGTGCACATCCCTACTGAGCACATTGTAAAGCATCTGAAATGTTGTTTTGGTCATTCTAAAATGCCATAACCATTTCAGTATAAGTGTTATTATATTATTAATTAGCTCCAGAATAATAAGTGTCTGTCCTCAGCGTCTCATGCCTACAACGCCTACGCATTCATTGCATGTCAGCATTTGCCTTCTAATGTGCAAGTCATTTATTAAATAAAGAAAAGATTCACACTGCATCTTCTACTGCAGCAAATTCTGTTTTTACTTTTGATATTAGGTACCAGTTAATCAGGAAGTGACAATTTTGTTCTCTTTGACTCAGTGGATGGAAACTCTGCTTTATTCGCACGTCTTTTATGCAATATTCCAGTTTCGACCATAAATTTAATTCACATCTTTGGATGGAAACATAGCTACTGACACCAAGACAATTTAAATAAGGACATTAACCTAGGCTATGCATGGTGCTGGGTTGAAGCTGGAAGGGCATCTGCTGCGTAAAACATATGCCAGAGTAGTTAGTGGTACATTCCGCTGTGGCAACCGCTGATAAATCAGGGACTAAGCCAAAGGAAAATTAATGATTGAATGAACTTAGGCTTTAGGTAGGTAAAGTCTAAAAATGCAGTTAATGAATACCCAGGATTCCTAGCTAAATTTTGAGCACTGTGACATGCAAGGATAATCCAGGATTTAATTTACCTGAGCTTTTAGAATGACCCAGGGAATGTGAAAAGCCGTAAAGTTGCTTTCTGTCTCAGCAAAGTGGCATCTTTTGAATCCGTCCATCTATGAATCCATTTGTCAGCTAAATGATCTGCGCTTGCTATGATAGGAGGCAAAAGCTCTGAACCTGAGGGCGGTTATGACTCCCGTCTCCACCCAGTCACTCAACACATACACACCAGCCATCTGTGACAAACAGGGTGTGCTCCCGTGCCACCCCAGGCTCCTATTTTTTATGTCTTTGTTTTACAGACTATAAACGACAGTGCGTGCACACACACATCTGCTCGATAAAAGATGCTCTCTCTCCTAACAAAGCAGCAGTCAGAACATAATGAGTCCTGACAAGTCCATAGATGTGAAGAATCGCATATGCCAGAGAAAATGAAAAGGTCAGTAAGCAGTGAGGAAACTTAATATGAAGTAGACATATGAATCCTATCCAAAGAATTATTGCCATTAGCAAAGACCAGCAACGCCCGACACCGCCAAATCATTTCATAAATATATGCAGAGATTACACTTTTCCCTAATTCAGCTCGGAGGGCTTTGGTTAATGTGACCTGTACTTCTGAGTGTCACTCTTTAAGGAAACGCTGGAAAAAAAGAGAGCAAAACGAGAGCCTGTGATATTCTACAAATGATTCTGAACAGAAGAGCAGTGTGTTAAATTAAATAGCTAGTAGTTGTTACATTTGAATGTGAGCTTGAAAACAATCTGTATTTCGAAAATATACATAAAGCATTGGATTATTGGATACATTTTATAGTTTTTTAATGAAAGATACACTCACCGGCCACTTTATTAGGTACACCTTACTAGTACTGGGTTGGACCCCATTTTGCATTCATAGATTCAACAAAGTACTTGAAGTAGTCCTCAGACACGTTGGTCCATATTAACATGATAGCATCACGCAATGGCTGCAAATTTGTCGGCTGCACATCCATGATGCGAATCTCCTGTTTCACCACATCCCACATCACATCATTCAAGAAACCAGTCTGAGATGATTCACGCTTAGACATGGGACAATAACCGGTTTCAAGGTTTACCGTGGTTTGGAAAAGATTTCCGGTGATACTGTTCCTAAGGTATATATCGTTTTTTCTTTTTTTTAATGTGTTTTTTTTACAAATATTTTATTTAGTTTTTTAGGGAAACAGTATCTCCAGCAGAAAATATACTGGTCATGAAAAACAAATCCCTTAAGCCTCATTTACACTACGAGTGACTCGTAGCAGCAAAGCGACAAGCAACCGTTCATTTCAACGGAGAGTGAGCGACTTCCGGCGACCTCTGTCTATGCAAGCGTCAGCGACCACTGGCGACTAGGTGGGTGTGTCGAGTGATGCGACAAAGTTGAGAATCCTTCAACTTTATGCAATGAAGAGCGACTTTCTTGAGCAACAGCCAATAGGAGCACCAGTAGAGGGATCCTCTCTCAGCTCACTCAGAGGCCAGTTGTATTCTCTGTGCTGTAGACCTACAGCAGATTGTCACCCAGAGCAACAGGCAGAAATTTTTATTTTTTTTTTTTAAACCAATGAAGTAAGCTGAAGTCTCTTTCAGCAGAAGTGTTCCTTAAAATTAAATATGTTGGACTAATGGAGGAAAAAAGATTTTGTTTTATACCTCGACATTTAAAAAGAATTTATTTTTGAGCAGTAATTACAATACCGTGAAACTTTTATCAAAGGTTTTCATACCATCAGAATCTTATACTGGCCCATGCCTATTCACACTTTGACATGGCGCGTTATCTTGCTGGAAATAGCCATTATAAGATGGGTCATAAAGGAATGGACATGGTCAGCAACAATACTCAGGTAAGCTGTGGCTTTGACACGGTGCTCAATTAGTACTAATGGGCCCAAAGTTTGCTAAGAAACCCATTCTGATGCTCTTTTGAACTGCAGCAGATTGCCCTGACCATGTCCACATGCCTAAATGCATTGCGTAGCTGCCATGTGATTGGCTGATTAGAAATTTGCTTTAACAAGCAGTTGGACAGGTGTACCTATTAAAGTGGCTGGTGAGCATAGATAGATAGATCCACTTGAACAAGCAATTTGCAGAAAATATGCACGCACTCATCAAATGATTACTCACCAGATCACCTGAGGATAGATTATTGATGTGGTAATGCCAGAAGCACTTATATCATTAAGAAACACATCTGGTACATGTTTATTTTGGCGATGTTACTGATATGAATTGGCACAGAGGCTCAGCCATGATTTACCGGTGTGGAAGTGGAGGTACAGTAGAACAGGTGGAGGTGTCATTTTTCATGCTGCGCTTTGTTCTGAGCACCAGCCAATGTGAGAACATTTCTCACCGGAATTAATGGTCTGTGATCCTGGAGACCAAATTGAAGAAAAGCAAGAAGGTGGAGAGATAAATGAGGATGACAAACTTGAAGAGTTCACCCCCCTTGTAAATAAAAGAAATACAAAATTTAAAAAGTTATAAGCCGTATATTAGTTTGTTGTGAGGAGCAAAGCAAACTACAATGTAAGTTATTTACTAATATATACTCGCAAGCCTCTTCGGTAGTTGTCTTTTGGTATTCATCGAGGTGCTGGTAAATTTCTTCAGAGGTTTTGGTCTCTTTTGACGTGATGAAATCGCTTGCTGCAGATTTGTCTGTGATCCTTGAGTCTCGAATCTCGTGCATCACCACGTCCCAAAGATGCTTTATTGGATTGAGTCTGGTGACTGTGAACTTACTGTCATGTGCGAGAGCTTTGTCTTCTTGGATTGGTTACTTCAAGCAGGATATGTGTGTACTGGTCAAAAAACAATGGACATCAACAACAGTACCCAGATACACAGTTGAATTCTTACTCAACTGGTACTGAAATGTGTGGCAAGAAGATGACCCCTACACCATGAAACTTTGATACAAGGCATACTCTGATGGATCCATGCTTTCATACTGATTACACCTAAATCTGACCCAACTGTCCAAATGTTGCAACATTGACACTTAAGAAGACAATGCAAACTTTCCCACTCTTAAATTATCCAGGTTTTGGTGAGCCTGTGTGATTTGTAGCCTCAGTTGTTTGTTCTCAGCTGACTGGAGTCTTCTATCCTCTTCTGCTGCTGTAGCTCATCTACTTCAAGGTTGGAAGTATTCAGGCAGATTTTTCTTCAGACTTTGGCTGTAATGAGTGGTTAATTGTCTTTCTATCTGTCTGAACCAGTCTAGTCATTCTCCTTTAACCTTAGGCATCATCAAGGCATTTTCACCTACAAAACTGCCACTCATTTTCAGCCCATTCTCTGTAAACTATAAGCTTGTTTGTGAAAATCCTTGTAGATCAACAGCTTTTAAAAGATTCAGATGAGCCCATTTGGCACTAACAGATAGGCCACATTCAGAGTCACTTAAGGGGCAACCATCATCCATGCTCTCATCATCAAACCCTTATGCCGAGTTCAGACTGCACGATTTTTTAAGTAGTGGCGTCACAGATGTTTCACACTGCATGACTATATGAGGTAGCATTTCATCGCTGCTTTGTTTATGCTGCAAGATGGGTCAGCGACAGGGGGTTTCACACTGCATGACTTTACAATAGGAAGAATTGCTGACAACTTTGTCTCGATCCGCAAACTAAATCTTACAACCAAACATATGCAAGAAGTGACACAGAAACAACACAAGGTAACATCATATATCTTTTGCTGTTAACTACTAGGGATGTGCACAATTATTCGATCAATGGATTAATCGAACCCATCAGCGACGATCGAGCATGAAAACAATGATCGATTGGCTCTAAAATTAAATTACTTTCAATCGTTCTGATTGGTTATGCTGGTATTTGGGCGGTAGTTTGATATTGGATTGGTTATGGCTGCAGGGAGTTGCGGTCTAGACAAGACCTGAGAGCAGATATAGGGGGTCACACACCAGAAGCGCCGCGTCGCGCCACGCAGCGCATTTCAGAATTCTAAACGTACACAGCGGTGCCCAGCACGACTAAGGACACTATTCTTTTTTCTGACGCGCCACAGAGCGCCATCTGAATAGTTTCATTTTAAATACCATGCGAATGTGCGGGTCTGGTGTGTGAAACTTTCAGCTGTCATGTGCGTGCTGTGTCTTGACACTCTGTTCGGTGAGGACTAGCCTACGGCATGAGCAATGTTTCACCGGATGACATCAAAATCGAAAGATACTTCAGGGAGCCATGCATCTATCTAAACCCGGATCCTTTATTGTGGTGCAAAGTAAATGAGTCTCGATATGCAAGGCTAAGCAGCCTTGCCCATTGGTACCTGGCTGTTCCTGCAATTTCTGTGACTGCTAAGCGCCTTTTTTTCTGCGCCGGTCTAATTGTAAATAAACTTCGCACTCAGCTTTCGTCGGAGCATGTAGACCGACTGATCTTTTTGAATAAAAATATGTAGTCCTTCCTTGTGTTAAGTTTTATTAGCCACGCATGGTAAAATATCCAGGCTGTTTTTGTTTAAAGTTTAAGCAGCATAGTTAAATTAGGCCGGCTTTATTTTATTTACTTCCACCGAGCACCGACTGATCATTTTGAAAGAAATGTTATTTTACCTAATCTTTAGGTTTTATTGCTGTGATAAAAATATTCAGCCTATTTTTATTTTAAGTTTACGCAGCCAAATAATGCTATAATTTTAGTTAGGCTATGTGCTACTTAACAGGCGTTTGGTTAAGTTTTGGTGAAACTTTATTTTTGCGAACCTTTTACAATAAAAAAAAAAATCCTTTTTGATCCACATCTGTTGTGATGCTGCTGAAGTAAAATATTGTTTTGGTAAAAATGTCAGTTAAATAAAATACCTGAATTGCAGAGTATCATGTGTGTTTATTGTTGTTGTCAACAATATAGAATAAGGTAAGTTTTAAAAACGGATCCAAAATATTTATAGTAATAATAAGACACATATCGAAGTATTTTACATACTGTACAGTATTTTACATACTGTAAAATAACTTTGGTTTCTTTTTTCTGCGCGGCTTCAGTTGCCGTTGTTTTAAAGCACCCTGCGAACCGCATCCACTTTCTGGTTGGCATGTAGTTCAAGCTCACATGCATTTTGTGTAGATAAACAAAATTTGTAATATAATATTTTTATATTGTGTTTAGGCTTTATGATTAATTTTATTTACAATGCGTCATGTAGCCTCATGGCTGAGAATTAATGTTATTAAGTCTTACCTCCCTGATTCATCATCTCTCCTTTCTGCTTCATAGCCATATAGTCAAAATAAGATCATCATCATATTATAACTTTAGTTTTGTCGACTTGCAAAGCTCGCTGCGTGCCGACGCCTCTGCATAAAAGTTACTCCGGTTTCACAGTACATAAGCGGCGTGCATGTACACCGGGAAAAGAGCAGCGCGTGAGGTGCGCGGGAATGGTTTTCTGCACGCATGCATGCGTCAGTTTGCTTTCACCACCGTTGTTTCGGTTGCACATAGACAATAACAAACCTGCACATGCAAGATACGCCAAATGTGAATGGCCCTTTAACGTCTTTATTCTGGGATTACTACTTTAAATTAATACACTTGCATAAAGTAAATCGTAACTCAAAGCTTTTACTGGGGCTCTTTTTTTTTTTCGCACCGTCTCCCCATGCCACCTAGATGCCGCCCTGGACATCGACCATATTGCCCATGACTAAATACGCCATTTGTTACACTTCTTTAAATGTTTACTGTGTTAACCAATATTGATGGTGATTTTTAATAACCAAACAGCGTTAATTTAATTGTTTTCTGAATCCGGTTTTATCAACAACACTTTTAACAGGGCTTTAAATAATATATATATATATATATATATATATATATATATATATATGTGTGTGTGTGTGTGTGTGTGTGTGTGTGTGTGTGTGTGTGTGTGTGTGTGTGTGTGTGTGTGTGTGTGTGTGTATGTGTGTATGTATGTATGTATGTATGTATGTATTAGGGCTGGACGATATGGCAAAAATTTATATCACGATATATATTTTTATTTCGGTCAATACGATATAATTCCGATATCGATATGGACAATATTAAAAAGAAAGGAAAAACTCCCAAGAATGCACATAATGGATGTCTGTACCTACAAATGTCTGCAAAGTGAATTTGCAAAGTCGATAATACCTCCAGACTCTTATAACTTGTTTTTTAAAATAAAAACAGTACAAAAAAATGTGTTCACTTTTTATTTGTATTAAGCCTATACAAACAAGAAATGTGAAATAAACTATCAAATAAATAAAGCTCAAAAATTCATAAAAAATATGCAAAATAGTTTTTTAGAAAAATAAGTTTTGTAGTATAACCAGCAGGACAGCAGTGATGTGTGAACTGAATTTGGTGAGAGTACAGTAATTTACAGTACAGTTATTGAATATGTTTGATAATAAAAATTCATAAAAAATATGCAAAATAGTTTTTTAGAAAAATAAGTTTTGTAGTATAACCAGCAGGACAGCAGTGATGTGTGAACTGAATTTGGTGAGAGTACAGTAATTTACAGTACAGTTATTGAATATGTTTGATAATAAAAATTCATAAAAAATATGCAAAATAGTTTTTTAGAAAAATAAGTGTTGTAGTCTAACCAGCAGGACAGCAGTGACGTGTGATCTGAGTTTGATGGCAGTATAATGAGTTAGAGGGAAGTTATTGACAGCTTTTGTAGTATTGGTTTTTGCGTTTTGCTCTTTGTAGACGGTCCCTAGGGATCGGTCTCTTTGCCGCCTGGGCATAGAGATCAATATATTGCGTCCAGCGTGGAGGAAAGCTCATTTTTAGGAAAATAAGGTTGTAGGTGGTAGTATACATTGCGACAGTTGAAAAAATGTGCTATTTGTGTAGGAACAATGTTTCGGTCATGAGTTATTGATCCGGAAAAGACGAATCTGCAAATCTGTTGCTAACTTTACTGAACTGAACCACTTCTACACCACTGCATTAGTCTTTCCTATCTTATCAACTATTTCGTCTGCATTCTTACTTGTGGAAGCTTGTTCATTCGCATCTGTATTCAGAGCACTCAATTTGTAGCTAAAACTTTCTGCGGCGCAGCTTAACCACCTGCTGTGCTGAGCGCTGGCAGCGTGTCTGTGTTGTTCGTCATCACGTAAGTGACATCAGATCACGCTCTTTCTGACGGCTGAGCACTGAACGTCATTCAGTGACAAGTGATACATGTATAAGATCTTATATAAATAATAATATATCTATTTATATATATGCAAATTTATATCGAAATATCGGAAATGGGTTCAAAAATCATATCATCGTTATTGAAAAATATTCTATCGCGATATATATTGATATCGAATTATTGTCCAGCCCTAGTATGTATGTATGTATATGTATATGTATATATATATATATATATATGTATATATATGTGTATATATATGTATATATATGTGTATATATATGTATATATGTGTATATATATGTGTATATATATGTATATATATGTATATATATGTATATATATATATATATATATATATATATATATATATATACATATATATACACATATATATATATATATATATGTATGTATGTATGTATGTATGTATGTATGTATGTATGTATGTATGTATGTATGTATATGTATATGTATATATATGTATATATATGTATATATATGTATATATATGTATATATATATATATATATATATATATATATATATATATATATATACACACACACACACACACACACATATATATATATATATATATATATATATATATATATATATATATATATATATATATATATATATATATATATATATATATATATATATATATATATATATTACTGATTCCAGCGTTATGGATGTGACATTTGGAGTAAAAAAATGAAACATATATACTCAGAGAAAGTATATGTTACCAGAATATTGAAATATCTGTTTATATTTTTCTTACCCCTTAACCATGGAGTTCAGGCATCAAAAAAATATCAGTCTATTCATGTGTTTTATATTTAAAATGACGGCAAAATGAATGCGTTACGGACGTGACAAAAAAAAAGACATGCGTTTTTGTGAGTTGACATACTTTGTGGAAATTCTGTGAATAAAAATGCAGAAGCCAAAAAATATTATAACAGTCAAAAGGACAGGGGTTGGCTCTGCATGGAACATATATAATTTGTTTCATTTAGTTTTTCATTTTTGTCTTAATGAGGAAAGACTGTCGTTACGGACGTGACTTGTCTTCGTTACGGACGTGACTGCTCTTTGTTATGGGCGTGACTGCTCTAAAATTGACAGTTGACACGTTCTGAAAATCAGACAAATGCTTTCAAAACTTTAACAAAGACCTATTTGTGGATATCTGTTGGTCATGTAAACCAACAAACTTTGACCTCTGAGACTTCTGAATGGTAAGGTTGCACAATTAATCAAACTTAAATAGATATCACCTTGTTATATTTAATTCATTAGGGCATGTGTTGTTAAAGGTTAACGCGATTTCAAATGTTCAAAACTCAATTCGGAAACAATGTTGCATGCTAACATGCTGCTTATTTATTATTATGAATGATATAGAATTGCTAATAAACCTATTAAGCTATATGTTTATCGAGCTCCTGATGTCAGTGTTTCCAGACGAACTTGAATCATTGCTGGATTGTAAGTGCGCAAGACCGTGCTGCGTGCATGGAGAATAGTATCAACATCTAGTTGTGTTACAGTTATAGCAATATTATATTTGATTACAAAGTTAATTCTAGTTAATGTGTTAGTCGATGGAATAAATAGTTTAATTTATCCACTCTATGCGCTTGCTTTCGTTTTCTCGTCGGCAGTCATGTCAGGTTGCAAAGAGTCCACAGAAGAAAAGAAGAAAAGTTTTGCGTAGGTTATCTTAAACAAGAATAGAAAAAAGAGCCATTGGTTATTGGCGTGTACGATATATAATGTTTATCTTTTATAGGCTATAGTTTATAACCGATTGTGTAAAAATATTGAATGAAATATTTACAGCTGATCCTATCGATTTTCTAACAAATATACTCCTATAATGTAGTTAAAGCTTAGATCAATATCAAGATTTTATTTTTATTTTGCCGTCTGTAATATGATTTTAATAAGCACTCAAGCGCAATTGCCGGGTGCTGGAAATCTTTGAATCTTTTGTTTTAATCTTAAAGGAGGCTATAGCCTATTTCAAAGTTTGAAAAGTGCTGAAGATTTTGGATAAAGTGCTTGGAAAATGAAGTGTCGCTTTAATAATTTATGTTTATAAATAGTTATTTAATAAATAAAATAAAAACATATTATGCTTTGCATGAAACGAAAACTCCGCTGGAGCCTGTGCATGTGCCTGCAGCGTGACCCGCGCATGAACCACAAACACCGCTCTTTTAAATGTGTGTGTGTGTGTATCGTGCGCATTTTGAGTAGTGGAAAAAAGACCAAATGCATGGAGGTTATTGTAGCATGAGCACTGGACTGAAGATATATTAAGAGGATATTAAGCGATCCTCAAATCTGAGAGAGCCTCGTGCAAGTGTGCAGAAATAATTAGCAGATTTAACAGTATGGGAGATTGCGTGGGGCTTACGCAGGTCGCTTCTGCGTGAAGTGTTCAGGTACGAAATCTTTTATTTAATGTTTGCATTTGCTTTTTCGCACTTATCCGCGACATGATTTGTGTTGAACCCCCTGTTTTTTTATTATTATATTTTTTAGTTATGCACCAGATTTCCCCTTGTAAAGATTTCGTACAATGTAGCCGCGATCATGATAGTGCCGATGAAACACTTTTTGACAGGATAAATGGTGTCTTTGCAATTTCTCAAGAAAATAATGTCGAACAAAATCACAGCTACATACATATAAAATAACCAGCCTTTATATTTAAAGTATTTAAAATGTATATTTCCCTGCCAGGCAAACGAAACCTTATTTTATACGGAACGGGAAAAAAACCGCAGAGTTTATATATTATTTATAAACATTTCACATATTTCTCTTGGAAAAAATATCTTCTTGAAATGAATTTCATTTGCTATAAATTGTATCTTAATTATTGGATGTGTTATTTGATAGTCAGTTATCTACCAAATAAACAAGAAGTGCTTCAACACAAGGTTCGCTATGCTGCATCGCCAAAACACCAAGATTATGCGCCAAGATTATGGCAATATGTAACATATTTATAAATCGTTATGTTCTCTTTATTAAACATTTATTTATGAAATGTTACTAAAGTGGTTTGTTTAACTGAAATGTTCAGTTCTTGATATAACATATTATGGATATTATGTAATGTAAGTCAGTTGTAATGCAGCATCATAATGAACAAATATGCGCTATAGTCATTTGCCTATAATAGGGAGTTCAAATGATCACGTCCGTAACGCAAAATTATGGTTGTTTAGAACAAAGACCTGAGATGAATTGTTAATCATAATGAGCATGGACATATTTTGACTTTGTATGTATAGTTTCATTTTATTTGTGCTAATATTTATTACACAATATAAACTTTTTCATTAAATCGTTACGGACGTGACACGTGATCGAAGCTGCGTGATGTCTTAAATATGTAGCTCATAAATTAAAAAGACAGCGATGTTATGAAAAAGTGAGGGTAATTATTTATACTACAGACCCCAATCCTTCTGCAGAATGCTTACTGTTAAAATAAAACATGGAAAAAGTCTGTCTTTAACCTCTTTTTTGAAAGCATGCAATGTGGTTTGATGAAACAGAAATTTCCAATTGGCACAATCCTCATATTTCATGGATAAACAAAGCAATTTCCTTAAAATTCGACAAGAGCACATCATAACAATAAAATACAGACCTTAATGAGCAAATTTAAGTTGGTTTTGTTATTTTGGTCAAAGTTTATTTTTTCATGATAAGGTTGACATTTTCATGGAATCAGCCATATATATATATATATATATATATATATATATATATATATATATATATATATATATATATATATATATATATATATATATATATATATATATATATATATATATTTCAATTAAATGTTATTTAATTGTTGCTATGACGCACGCAAGCCCCACCCCCTGCTTAAGCCCCGCCCCCGATTAATCGAGTACTCGTTTGTCAAACCTGTGGATTAATCGAAATGAAAAATGGTCAGAAATGCCCATCCCTATTAACTACACATGAGAAAGAAACCTGTAGTGGGGCACGATACAGAAACGATACAGAAACCCGATCCAATACTTCTATAATACATAAAGGCTTAGTAGAGACATGGGAGCTACGAACAAACTCCATGTGTCTGTGGTGAACGAAACATGGGGTACATTTTATAACAGGACAAGTAGTTTGTCAGAAATTTTCTTATAAAGGGCTCAAAAAGCTTTCTCTGTGAAATAGTGGTGAGACAGCATTTCACATTGGGGTTCTATGTTTGTTTTTGAGCTGTCTTATCAGGCTTGTTGTGTTAAATGTAGCCTTTTCCTTTCCACCTCTTGCAATGCCAAGTTTACATATCTCACAATGTTGGCAATGGCAATGTTGTCGTCATCAACTTTAGAATACATCCAGACCGCAGACATACTCGCGCTTTCCGCTTCAAGTTGCTTTCGTGTTCTACTTTGCCGACATTTAAACAATAGCGTCTCTGCAACAAAGTGATGTCATGCTGCAGGCGTTGCTGTTTCTATCTGAAGTCTAGAAAGAGGTCTAACTCTGTGCCACCACATAACTATAAATATGTTAAAAAATAAGAATATATACACAAATTTGTTTAAGTCCTGATCGGGAGGTATTGTCCAATTCTGATCGAGTCTGAAACCATGTGATCAGACCCGATTTTCGATAACGTGATTGGATCTGGACATCCCTAGTACTGGGCTTTTTTAGTCACGCCACAAAAATCTATCTACACTGTGCTTAGCGGGGTATCTAGATAGCCTGCCACGCACACTGTTGATACATTTTGGTAGTCTAACTGAAAAAACAGTAGCCCCAGGACTTCGGGCTACCAGATTTTGCGAGCCCTGTTTAGCATGCCAAAATATCTCATGGGTGTCGGTGACTCATCTGAAATTCTTTCAGATCACATCTTTGATAGTTCATACTGTCTGATTGTCTTGTCACACTGTGTGATTTGCCTGTGATTCCAGGCATTTGTCTTTTTCTCAAAACCTGTTGGCGAGTCAAAATCGGGGCTAAAATCATGCAGTCTGAACTCTGTATTACTGAAGCTTTGATACTAGTGTAATTTTTGGAGAAAATTAAAAAGTGTTCAGTTTTGGGGTCATCTGCTTTTTTCTTTTTTGGAAATATTTAGTCTTCTGTTATTATTGAAATGTGTATAGCCCAAGGAAAGTCTGAAGCTGATTAGTTGGTTCTTGTCACATGACACAGTGCACTCCGGAAGTCTGTTAAGTTTAAATGTTTTCTCAACTTGCTACGCTGTAATCATGCCTTGATAAAGTGAGGTGAGCGTGTCACGATATGTGAACACTAAATTAGGGTTGGGTTGATAGACGATGCCATGGTTCATCGCCGATGGCCGATAGACATCACAATGCTGAGCCAGCATCGCGATCCTCCGCCCCGCCCCTGTTGCAGCAGCAGCCCGCTTGCGAAAAATACACACGGCCACGTTTACACTAATACATCTTAGTTTTAAAATGGCATTTTAGAACAAAACGATCCACGTCCACACTGGCGTTTCACCTAGCATTTCTGAAAAGCCCTTTTTCTACACTATACCACTGAAAACGCACATCACGTGAGCACACACACACACTTACACAGTCTGAGCTCCAGCAGTCAGCATAGCAGGTGCTTTAAGCACAAAACCCCAGAAAGCAGTGCATGTCGGACAGTTTATCAAGGATGTACTACTGGATCGCGTCTCATTATAGTTGTTAAACGTGATATTTAATTAATCTTGTCTCTAACGACTCTTTGGTCTTTTGAATCTATCAGGTAACGTGTCACATGGTCAATCTTTCGCTTTCACACTTGTACTTAGTAATTTTAGCGAAAACCTCAGATACTGTTGGTTGGTTGCTGTTGGTTGTGCACCTTTTTTTTTACCAACCAAGTTTGTCGACACCATTATAACAACACTGATCACTCTGCTTATTCATGCCAGAGTCCTGCTGAAAAAGTGATTGACTGGTGGTAATTTGTGTGTAACTTATCTTTATTTATTTATGATTTGGTAATGGGTAAAACAAAGACCGTGTGGGTCAGTTAGTTGAAACGGTAGGATGCAAATAGTTAATTTGTTATGAATTAATTATTCATAAATAATTAATTCCCCGTCGCCTACGACGACGATGCCATCATCCATCGCGATGTTTCACATTAGACATCGTATGATGCCAAATTGGTTGACATTGCGCAACCCTTCACTAAATTACCTTTCTTCCCCATTCTGATGCATGGTTTTATCTTCAGCTGATTATGTTGAACACATCTACATGCCTAAATTGCTTCTCAAATACTGTAAACAGTTCATTTAAAAAATAAAAATTTACGTTCAAATGTATGCTAGAATTATTGGATATAAACAACGAGGTGACAGAAACTTATGAATACAACAATTTGGCTGTCATTCATAAAATGCAAACCCACAGTGTAGTTGCATCTCCATTAATGATACGAGCAGGGTAACCTGTCGCACCTTGCACACACATACACACCCTTTCTAATTTCCCTTCTGGCACCAATATCTGAAATGCAAATTGAAGACGCATAATCACATTTAAATTAATACTTACTGCATTCTGCTGCCCCCCTTTTTTTCCCATTTAAACTTTGTGTTGACACTTGCGCTGCTCTCCAGGAGACCACATCCTGAGACATCTAATTAAGTTTGCTTTGTTATGGAACGCAAAGGCAAACAACAACACAAGGTAATTAAAGCCCCCCATCACCACTCTTTTGTTTTGGCCCAAGTGACCCGCTATGAGGCCTTGACGGGATTTTAATTCTCTTTATCTCGGGAACCCGGCATTTCGCGTCTCGGCAAACGGGCTGACATGGTAGCTGTCACCCCTCGGAGGAGATTCTAGCCTGGCACGACACTGCTGACAGCACGATGTCTGTGGTAATTAGGAAGATTGGGCCGCGTACTGCACACATCAGCATGCAGCATTCACTGCGTGTCAGAAGTACGGGACGAGCAATGCCCGAAATGATCCACTCATGATAAAGCACTTGACAGAGACGCCACACGTTATGGCAGAACTTTCTTTCACACTTAAACTCTGAGATCGGCCTGTAATTATACAAATGGGGAAAACAGTGTTCCAAGTGTTAGTGTGAGTTTGATGACAGTGACGGGCTGAAATGTGTAGGGAATGGTAAGGTCAACAATTTTATCTAGATTTATGATATAAAATAAAGTGTTTGCATAAAATAAACGCATTATATTCAGTCTCACCGAGGCTTCATTTATTTTCTTAACAATATGGTAAATAATAATGTATTTTGTATATATTATAACACAAATTATTCAATTAATAATATATCAATTTTTAAGTATGCATGCTCAAAAATCAAATAAATGTAATAGAATGTATATAAAACAGCCATATTTTATATTGCATCTATTATACAATATATTATAATGTAATATTAAACATTATAATTAAAGTATGCTAATTAAATAATAATAAATATGAACTTTTAGCTCTGTTGAGATCTATTTACTTTGATTTATAAAATGTATATATTTGGGGGGGATTGAGGCTGCGGCGCTATGCGGCCCAACGCAGCGTGGCTGTTCAGACTTGCACTGACACAAGGTGTCATGGTCTTTAATGACAGCAGTAAATAACTGAACAACTATTTGAACTGTACAACCGTTTGTAAATTATAAATTAACATTTATTTTATATATTTTTTTTATTCACAAACTGTGCAGCTTTTGTCACTGCAATATATCTTTGTGGGTTTCTAGAAGAACATTTCCTGAGCCTCTTGGTATGGAAAGTCAAAAGTCTGGCCCATTTATTGAGACATTTATTAAACATGTCTCTTATAAAAATTTAGATGTGAACATGTCATGGCCAGAAGCAGCTTTACAGAAAATAATTCATTCATTCATTCATTCATTCATTCATTCATTCATTCATTCATTCATTCATTCATTCATTCATTCATTCATTCATTCATTCATTCATTCATTCATTCATTCATTCATTCATTCATTCATTCATTCATTCATTCATTTTACTTCAGCTTAGTGCTTTATTTATCAGGGGTTGCCAAAGCAGAATGAACCACCACAGAAAAATTACAAACAATGCAATTTGGAAACATTGCAAATGATGAAAATGAGTTAAAATGCACATCTATAAATCTAATACTTGTTTACTAAAAGGAAATAGGCCTATAAACTACTTCTTATAGCAATGACTGTATTGCAAGAAATTATATTATTAAATATTTATGTTAAATAAGTTATCTAATAATTCCAGCCAGCTTTTAGTGGATTTACAATATCGTCAAAAACATATAACTTTCAGTTGTTATATGTAAAAAGGCCTAAATACATGCAGGACTGGATTCCTGGAGGGCCACAGCTCTGCACAGTTTTGCTCCAACCCTAATCAAGGGTCAAGGCTTCAAACACAGCAGACTACTAGAGACTATTAAGCAGGTGTGAGTTGGAGATGGTTGGAGGTAAACTCAGTGGTGTAGCGCAAAATGCGGGGGCCCCCCTGCAGGGATTATTGACGGGGCCCCCTGGTGAAGAGCGGGGGGGGCGGCTTTTAGGGGGCACACTTGTGCTTTTAGGGGGCACACTTTAACATACATCACAAACTACTTAAACAATTATTCAAAGTCATTTTTTTTCATGCATGACTCTGCAGTCTTCATAAACAAGATAATTATATAACTTAAACTCAAAAAAATCATTCATTTTCTTTTCGGCTTACTCCCTTTAATAATCTGGGGTCGCCACAGCAGAATGAACCGCCAATTTATCCAGCATATGTTTTACACAGCGGATGCCCTTCCAGCTGCAACCCATCTCTGGGAAACATCCATACATTCTCATTCACACTCATACACTACGGACAATGTAGCCTACCCAATTCACTTACACCACATGTTTTTGGGGAAACCGGAGTACCCGGAGGAAACCCACGACCAACACAGGGAGAACATGCAAACTCCACACAGAAACTCCAACTGACCCAGCCGGGGATCACACCAGCAACCTTCTTGCTGTGAGGTGAACGTGCTACCCACTGCGCCACCATGCAGCGCATACTCTAAAATAATCTTCCTCGTTAATTTATTTGACAAGGAACTTTGTATTGTAGTGGATAACACATTTCCAACATTCAAGTACATCAAGGCACATTTTTACACCTGTAAACTTTGAAGTAAATTTTTTTGCCCTCCCATTAATTTAAAACATTGTTTTCCAAGTGATCTTTAAAGGAAATTTTCACAGTATTTCCTGTAAAAAAAAAAAAAAAGTAAAAATAATAAATAATATTATAATAATAAGTCTTTTTCTTACAGTTTATTTCTTAAATAAAAGCAGTTTTTTTTTTTTTTTAAATACTATTTTAAGGTCAGTATTATTAGCCTCCTTAAGAAATATTTACTGTATATTTTTGATCGTCTACACAACAAACCAGTTATACTATAACTTGACTAATTATTCCAACTGTTCTAGTTAACATAACCTAGTGAAGTCTTTAAAGGGTCACGAAACACCAAAACACATTTTTTGAGCTGTTGACAGTCATATATGTGTCCCACGCTGCTATAAACACTATTAGGACACATATATTGCACTAAAAAGTGAAAATTGGTTGTTTTTGCGTTATTTTGAGCAAATTCGTTCTTCCGGTTTGAAACGAATTTTTGAAGCTACGTCACGGCCATGAGATACTTGGGTGTAAATCCAGCAGTAGAGTGGCTGTCTGTCTTTTCTAGGGCGTTCTGACGTATCTGAGTGCGCAGTATTAATTCATGAGAAGACGTGCTTCAAACCAATCAGCGCGCTCTATTGTGTATGACGCGAAACTTCATTAATAATCACGATAGCTCCGGAGACTGTTTACCAGGTTACACTGTTCAGACGGCAGAGAGACGCCACGTTGTGTTGCCAAAACAAGTGAAAGTACAAGAATTTCAAGACAAGAGTCGTAGGTGTTATTAGTGTGTTGCAACGAAGGTTTTGTTTTCATTTTCCCTTTATGGGAGAGCAGCTGGACTCACGTGTGGATTACAGTGCACGCGACACGCGACAGAAACGCGTTTGTAAGGAACATTTTTACACGAGAGCTTTTTCTCATCTGGAAATGGTGAAATCCGGATTTGCCGCTCATCTCCTTTTAATAAAAGACACAGCTCCAGTTTGATTGTCTGTCTACAGATTTGGTAAGTGTTTGCAGTGCAGTGCCCTTTGTTTAAATGCTGCTCTCCGAGTGTAAACATGTAAACAGAAACTATTCCCGTCGTGCAGGATTTTCGCCGCATTTTGTGACAGGATAGTCTATACACACACGGCTTTCTGACGCTACCTACCGAGTACATAAGGTACAGAGAAATGCGGAGGATTTTTTTCTCTTATTCGCCGTAACAAATCAGCCTCTGTGTGTTTGTTTTTCCTGTCAAACTTAGCGCGTCCCTTCTATGCAAAATCTTATCCTCTTTCCCTCCCCCGACACTCCCACACTCCCAGAGCTGGACACGCCCAACTTTCCTGACTTTTTTCAAAACAGAGGTGTGAAAACACCCTGCTGAGACAGGGGGTTTCGTGACCCTTTAAATTACACTTTAATCTGAATACAATTATCTTGTAAAATATTTTGCACCGTCACCATGGAAAAGATAAAAAAGTAGTTATTAGAAATTAGTTAGTTAAACTATTATGTAAAAAAACGTGTTGTAAAAAAATCATGTGTTGAAGACTCGTATGTCAGTACTGACATCTAAAATGAATGAAGGCAAAACTAAACGAGTAGAATACTTTCAACGTGACTGAAAACTAAATTTGATCAATGTGTTACATCTGTTCTTCGGTACATGCCGACTGTTTGTAAGTTCAAGACTGCATTTCCTAACGTAAAACTATGTACACTCAGCTTCTGATTAATAATATGCAGAGCCGAGGACTTCCTCTATTAAAAGGTTTAAAATCGCTATTCAAAACAAAAGTCTAAAATAATCAACAGTGGACATTTTGATAGTGTTTCACAACATGAACATGACTGAAGTTGAATCTTTTTATTACCTGTGTCAATTTGGGGGTTAACTTCTGAATGCGGGGAACTAATGTGCACAGAGAGAGCGAGTGCGCGCGCAAGCGCGCGAAAGAGGCTCCAGTCATTTCTCCGCAGTTTGCCGCCAATGGCTGATATCACTTCTCCGTGACGTTTTGACACAAAAATATCACGCGGGGCCTCCCCGCGCTGCGTGCCCTGCGGGCCTGTCCGCTACGCCACTGGGTAAACTATGCAAAGCTTCGACCCTCCAGGAATTGAGTTTGAGACCACTGCTATACAGTGTTATTTTACATTTCATTACTTCCGTACCTAAATACTATTGGCTCTCTGGAAAACTAAAAGTACTGTTTATTTTACTTTTTTTCTTTCCTCTATTGTAATTACTTTTGCTTGCAATTTGTTCATTATTTTTATACGTGATTCACACCCTTATAAAATCACCCTAATCAATCTAAATTAATGATTTCTTTCCAAATTAAGCTATTTAAGCCATTTAGTGAAACTGCATTCATATCGCAATATATTTTGCAGAAAAACAAAATATCATGTCAGATTTTCCCATAGAATTACTCATAATAAATAATTAACTTAACTTTAAAATAAAAACTGTAATATTGTGAAATAATATTCATATTACCATTGCATTAAAACATATTCGAAGTTTAACTAGACTTGACATAAAACTTTAAGTTTTTATATTAAAAAAGCATTTTTAATCAAACATGTATTATTATCATCCTATATCATCATGTACAACCGTATTATGCGGTTTCAATCATAACAGCAGTACTAGTTTGATTTGTCTGAGCCATGAGCCAAATCATATTATCATTGCATCTAAACATGTATTTTTTAAAAGTTTAACTAGACTTATGACAAACTTAAAAGCTTTTATATAAAAATGGCATCAAGGATATATTATTATCATATATCATAATGTATGACCATATTACATTTCAATCATAACAGCAATACCATGTACTTTGAGTTACACGAACCATGTCTCACCATATATAAACGTAATATAACGCACAATGTACTTTTATCCAACTCATCAAAACAAACCATTTTTACCAACATTTTCATAATGCAATACAAGCAAGGCAATGAACAGGAAAAAATGCAATAATGAATATAAAAAGCTGGCTCAACACTTCTGGGATTAGACAGTTCAACAATGGCAACACGCAATGCAATATTACACACAGTTCTAAATCTTCAGCTAACAAATAATACACCTCTAAAAACAGTTTCACATAAAGGTGTTATGAAAATTACCCATTTTTTGCATCAACTCTGAGAAGTATAAAACACAGGTAATGAAAATTGCTAAGTTAATTGTCCTTGTAAGACTAATGCGTCGGCTAAAGTGCATCGACTAAAGTGCAATTTTTAGTTTGACAAAGTTCTTTAGAGCTACTTTTGCAATAGAATTCTAATCAACCTTCATGGTTGTATTAAAGTGTCTGAGTCACCATCCTGGCGTACATTTCCCTCTCTCTTCATATTACTAATAAACTTTCTGCCTATTTGAGGCTTGTGACGGAAACACAGAAATGCTAACAAAGCTGATTAAGCACGGCACAGTGTCTCTGGTCTGATTGGTGGACCGCCGCTCTCTGAAAGCTCCCGTGATGACAATGAAAGGCAAAACGAATTGATGAGACAGGCCAGCCTGAGCCCCGGTGGACCCACTATCAAAGCAAATCAGCAGGAGACAAACACAGAGACAAAGTGATGCTAAGCTAACGGTCTAGGAACACAGATACAACTACCACCGAAAACAGCAGTTTGGAGAGGACGTTTCTGGTGTAAATGGATGCATGGTGACTGGGTAAACATTAGATCCTAATAAAACCCTCCATGGTTGACTTTCCCTCTTTAGTCAATACAGGAGATTATAAACCAGTGGCCAATTTGCTATATGGATTCCTATACTAAAGTATTAAAGGGATAGTTCACCCAAAACTAAAAATGCTGTTCATTTACAAATTCATTTACTCACCCCTCACTTGTTCCAAACCTCATTGGCTTTCTTTGTTCTATTGAATGCTAAAGAAGATATTTTAAAGAAAGCTGGAAAATTTTAACCACTGACTTCAATAGTATTTGTTTATCTACTATGGGAGTCAGTGGTTACAGGTTTTCAGCTTTCTTCAGAATATCTTCTTTACTGTTCAACAGAATAAAGAAACTCAAAGGTTTGGAACCACTTGAAAGTAATAATAAAAAAAAAATGAAATGAAAAGTCATTCCAAAATGTAGACTAAGGGCGTACTCGCACTGTACAGTTGCCTAGAACCGGACCAAAGCACGCTTGTCCCTTCTTCCGTCTCCCCTGACAGCCCGGACTCGGGCCTGGGCACACTTACGTCATCGATGATGCACTGTTCAGTAAGCGCTTTTGCTCAGCACAGTAGAGATTTCTTTAGTTATATTGTTTAAGTTGTTTGATATGCAGTGACACACAGTCAAATAATTTGTAGAACAGATCAGCCACTTTTGACGCTCATAAACAAACTTAAAGTCCTCGTGCTGCAGGAATTAGGAGGTTTGCTGAGGTTTGCTGTAACGTTCCTTAAAAGTCACGTCTCGCTTTCAGTTTCGGGCTCAGGCACGTTTTGCACTCACACACAAGCGTACCGCGTCAAAACCCAAGTGAACTGGCTCTGGCACACCTCTTCCAACCGGGCCAGGGCCGGCTAAGTGAATGTGCCTGAGCCCGATTCAGAGCACTCACACTTCTCAAACGATCCAGGAAACGGCCCTGGGCACGGTTCGAATAGCATAGTGTAAATACGCGCTAAGGATGCTTTTACACCTGTGAATCAGATCTCTTGTTCCGAAACAGGGATTCAGATTGTTACAATGTTGCTCTTTATTCTTGGTGCAGTTCGCTTTCACATGGCAAAGTTTCTAAACGGACCAAAAGAGCTAAAACAAGTGACGTGCGAGTAAACTCTCCTCACATTGGTCAGAGTTTCACAGTTTATTTAGATTAGAGTCCAGCTCAGCTGTCATGCGTCCTTATTTTAATTTATGACGAGCAATAAGACATTATAAGCGAAAGCTGCTCTTTCATTTTGAATGGTGACACCTACAAACATCACCAAATATAAATAAGAGGTAAGACTTTCTCATACATACTGTAGCAGTTGGCTTATGCATTATAGGCTTTACATTATAGAGAGAAATAACAGATAAACCAAGACTGCTGTTCGGTCAATTTTCCTAACAGATAATCAGCTCTCGTTAATAGTTAACATGCTTTCAGTTTCGTATTTAACATGAAACACACATTTACCAGTAGGAATGACATCTTGCCCTACTCATAATTCTCTCTTCATACAGCCGTATAAATGCCCATTACATTTCCATAATACACTGTGATATAGTCTGGCTATTGCTTTCTCACTACAATCGATCTACTCCAGAGTTCGTTTCAATCAAGCCGAGACCACCTTGTTCAGGCGATCTTGTACCGATCGCGATTGCTGGATTCACATATGCCAAACGAACTGCGCTAACTGGGGAAACGCGACAGGTTCCGAAACAAAAGTCTTGGTGTGAAAGCACCCTAAAATATGAGTGTTATTTTAAGATTCTCTTATGACCAAAGGCTGCTGAACACCAACATAAGACGGGTATTATAATCTGTGACATAAAATATGATATAGATCATTGACACAACACAAGCAGTGCCGTTTCAGCATGTGAGAAGAATTGTAAATGATCTTGATTTTACACAACAGTTCAGTGACCTAAACATGCTGGGTTGTTTCAACTCAAACTTGGGTGATATACACTCACCGGCCACTTTTTTAGGTATGCCTTACTAGTACTAGGTTGGACCCCATTTTGCCTTCAGAACTGCCTTAATCCTTTGTGACATAAATTCAACAAGATACTGGAAATATTCCTCAAAGGTTTGGGTCCATATTGACATGATAGCATCACGCAGTTGCTGCAGATTTGTCAGCTGCACGTCCATGATGTGAATCTCCTGTTACATCACATCCCAAAAGTGCTCCTCTATTGGATTGAGATCTGGTGACTGTGGAGGCCATTTGAGTACAGTGAACTCATTGTCATGTTCAAGAAACCGGTCTGAGATGATTCACGCTTTGACATGGCACATTATCCTGCTGGAAGTACCCATCAGAAGATAAGTACACTGTGGTCTTAAAGGGATGGACATGGTCAGCAACAATACTCAGGTAGGTTGTGGCGTTGACATGATGCTCAATTGGTACTAATGGGCCAAATTATATCCTTCACACCATTACACCACCACCACGAGCCTGAACGGTTGATACAAGGCAGGATGGCTCCATGCTTTCATGTTGTTGACGCCAAATTCTGACCCTACCATTCAAATGTTGCAGCAGAAATTGAGACTCATCAGACCAGGCAACTGTTTTCCTATCTTCTATTGTCTAATTTTGGTGAGCCTGTGCAAATTGTAGCCTCAGTTTCCTGTTCTTAGCTGACAGGAGTGGCACCCGGTGTGGTCTTCTGCTGCTGTGGCCTATCCGCCTCAAGGTTCGTCAAGTTGTGCATTCAGAGATGCTCTTCTGCATACCTCAGTTGTAACGAGGCCATTCTCCTCTGACCTCTGGCATCAACAAGCCATTTGTGCCCACAGAACTGCCGCTCACTGGATATTTTCTCTTTTTCTGACCATTCTCTGCAAACCCTAGAGATGGTTGCGCATGAAATCCTAGTAGAACAGCAGTTTCTGAAATGCTCAGATCAGCCCGTCTGGCACCAACAACCATGCAACGTTCAAAGTCACTTAAATCACCTTTCTTCCCCATTCTGATGCTCAGTTTGAACTGCAGCAGATCGTCTTGACCATGTCTACATACCTAAATGCATTGAGTTGCTGTCATGTGATTGGTTGATTAGAAATTTGCGTTAAAGAGCAGCTGGACCAGTGAGTGTATTAAGAAATCTAACTACTGAATAACTCAAAATTTGGGGGGTTTTTTGTAAAAAAAAAAAAAAAAACTACGACTAAGTATATCTGCTCCAAAGACTTTAATTTCATTCATTCATTCATTAATTTTCCTTCGGCTTAGTCTCTGATTTATCAAATGTCGCCACAGCGGAATGAACTGCCAACTATTCTAGCATATGTTTTACACAGCGGATGCCCTTCCAGCCGTAACCCAGTACTAGGAAAAAGACCTTAATTCAGTTAAATAATAACATGTTGTTATAATAATAATAATAATAATAATAATATAATATAATATAATATAATAATTATAATATAATATTAAATAGATAATTGATAACTTGCTCCTGTAATTATGTCAAAAAAAGTTGACATTTAATTGCCATAGTTCCTACTTGGAGGCTTTGTCTTGTTTCTAGTCTTAAATCAAGAAGCATTTCCTAAACAAGTAACAAATATTTTGTTTTTAGAAATAATAAATCAGAAATAAAAGAAATAAATAATAATAAGTGAATTTTTTCATGAGACAATCTAAATAATTTGCCTCTGGGGATAGTGAAATAATCTTGTTTTTGGTTTAAAAATAAGATTATAGTAAGAATTTAAATATTCAAAGTAGAAACAAGATAAAAACTCGTAAAAATGAATAAAAACATTATTTTGCACATTACCCAGCTCTGGGTTGCAGTTGGAAGGGCATCTGCTGCATTAAACAAGCAAGAGTAATTGGTGGTACATTCTGCTGTGGTAGTAATGGGCGATATAAACGATATGCGATATAAACGATACAAAATTGGCCTACGATAGAGATTCTAATTCTATTGCACTATCGCGATAATGCATGTTTGATGACGCAATCTACCCGCGAAATTAAGAGCAACGAGCTGCAGCCGGCTGCAACGCATCATCTTGAATAAACAACAGTGCGACCATTTGGCTGCGGCCGATATATTATTGGGGCGGCCCGGTTCTGTGTTCGCGAGAAACTGAGAACACTCTGCCACAGACTCGCATGCTCTGCATGCAGACCCACAGAGACGCGCTGGATACAGAAGAGCGCGAAGACTAAATAGACTGATCCAGCTCATTATTTGGGGTGACAATACATTTTCCCCGGACATGTCCGAGAATCTGCTTTCGCTTTCGATATTAATTGTATTCATTTTTGCATTACTTTATAAGCAAACTTTGTCTGGTGCGTCTCAATCTCTCAGCAGCACGCAGACAGAGAGAGAGAGAGTGAGGGAGAGAGAGAGAAAGAGCAGATCAAGACACCAGTTTTAATTTCATTAGGAGAACAAAATGTTCAAAATCAAATGTGTTACCTTAGGCTGCAGGTTAGAAATATGTTTTTATTTAAAGTATCTGCAATACACAATTTTATTTGACTAATTTAATACTGGAAGTATTTTCAGTACAGTGTAAGTTCCTTAACTAAACATCAGTTTTTTTGTTCTCTGCAACTTGGCATTTAGGAACCAAGGACTTAAAAGAAAAGTCTTTCTTTCTAAAAGGCACTACATTTAGTTTATTTATCTGCAACATTGTGTTGTTTAATTACAGTTTTGCTTTTGCACAATAAATGTTCTCAAAATGACATGCAACGTTTCTTTATTTCTTTAAAAAAAAACAGCAGTTTGGCTTTCCTAAGGGTCTATGTAACCTGTTCTGAAATGGTTCTATTATAATTTATATATCGCAATATATATCGTTATCGCAAGAGGCTGCAATGTATATCGCAATATGGATTTTAGGCCATATCGCCCATCCCTATGCTGTGGCAACCCTTAATAAATCACAAGCAGAAGGATAGTGAGTGATATTTTTGCAGTGCATTCTAACCAGAAACTGCATTGAACCTGCAAATTTGAAGAGTTCTTTAAAATGTAGTAAAAGCCATGTTTATCCAAGCTGATAGATTTGTGCTAACAGACAAGTTCCGGCAGTGTACAGGAGGATGAAAAGGGTCTTTGAAGGTTGAGAACCTGGATCATGTTCGTGTTGGTGTTAAGCTATGTTTGTGGCCAACACTGATCAGGATTTGACTGACAGCCGCGCAAAGGAACCTCTGTGATCGGTTGCAAAACACAATGTATCTCAGTGGCTCATGCCGATCGGGTTACATGTGCTACATCTTTCTCTCATCCTCCCCCCTCTGCTCCTGTTGATGCTCCATGTCAACGGAAAACTCAGGCCATTTAATCCACAAGCTCTATCGCCTCAGACAGGCAGTATTGTTGTTTGGCGAATAAATCTGATATGAAACTCAATCATCAGGCATCTGATAACTCGGAGCGCCGGTCATGCGATCACCTCCATGCCGCTGGAACTATTTTAGTGCTTCTTCATTCATCACAGAAGAAATGCATAATGCATCCCGCCGAAAGAGCGAGCAAATTATAACTTGAGTGATCTTCGAGGAGGTTTGTATGATCTGAAACCTCCTCATTAGTGCCAGGACTTCAACCCTCCAAGCATAAAAGAGCCCCTTTCTTCATTACCATCAATGTGGTTATCAAACGCCCTCTGAGGTGGGTTCATGTCTGATCATCGAGATCAGATTTTTGATAATGATTTCATCCATTTTGGAGTCCCGCGGTGTTGATAATTCAGAGTCGAAATACATAAATACCTCCCAACCCAGATGGTAGACCATGCTGCCTTTTGAACTGTTCAATTTGCGTGTTTTTTGCCCGTGCCATGGGTAGGAGGGCTACAGCTGGTGCGGGGTGAGGAAGAGAGAAGTATGTACGTGTAATAAAGAGAGAGAGAGAGACAGATAGAGTCAAAAAATAAAGAGCTGGATGTGTGTGTGGGATTTGTAGACCACATCAGAGCCTGATGGTCTTTCACAGAGATACTGGAGCAGAAAATTATATCATGTGTTGGGCCACATTGCTAGAGCAGGAGGTCTGTTCTGTTCCTCTGAAAGACAAAAAAAACAAGGCCAAAGACTGTTATAATTAAAGATTTAACATTTGATGATAAAGGATTCCATCTGTCCATCTGGTTTGCATTATTTAAAACATCTTCACAAGGAATATGCAATGACACACACAAACACAATGGAAAAGGAAATTTGATGGAATATGTGCAAATATTTTTGAGCAATTTAAAATGTCTATTTTGTTTGGATTATTTTAATCCAGTTTTAAAATATATTATCTGTATTTTAAGGAAACTTTAAGTTTTAAATTAATTAAATACATTTCACGGGTGCTAGAATTTTAGGTCACTTTATTTTGATGGTCCGCTTGTTGAATTTAAGTTACATTGCATCTACATGCCAACTAATTCTCAGTAGATTATAAGTAGACTGTTAGGATAGGGTTAGTTTAAGTTGACATGTACTTGCAAAGTTTCTTATAGTCAGTTTAATGTCTGTTGATGGAGCATATTAACAGATATTAAGCAGACAGCCTACTAATACTCAAATGGACCATCAAATTAAAGTGTTACATAATTTTATTTTTTAATTATTGCCCTAATGGTGGATTTTCTGTGTTTTCGCTAATTTTACATAACCATTTTCTGAAGCTCAACAATCTTCGACTGCAAATCACAGCTTCTCTTTAGTCCTTACTC
This sequence comes from Danio kyathit, assembly GCA_903798195.1. Classification (NCBI taxonomy): domain Eukaryota; kingdom Metazoa; phylum Chordata; class Actinopteri; order Cypriniformes; family Danionidae; genus Danio; species Danio kyathit. The sequence goes on along the minus strand of LR812529.1, from coordinate 37,157,487 downwards.
ATTGCAACAGAAGGTCACATTAGCACAGTTTCCTGTTTCTTGTCACCAAAGTGTACTACAAAATGAAACTATCTATGAAAATATACTTAAAAAAACTCTCATATGAATAGGGGTGCCAATAACTCTTCCACACATGTATAATGTAATGTAATGTAATGTGCATATTTATATAGCGCATTTATTGTGTATGGCCATGCTCCCAAAGCACTTCACAATCATGAGGAGGGTCTCTCCACACCACCACCAGTGTGCAGCATCCACTTGGATGATGCGACGGCAGCCACAGGACAACGACGACGTGCGCTCACCACACACCAGCTATAGGTGGAGTGGAGAGACAGTAATAGAGCCAATTTGGTGAATGGGGATGACTGAGAGGCCATGATGGTTAAGGGCCGATAGAGTGAATTTGGCCAGGACACCGGGGTTACACCCCTACTCTTTTACGAGAAGTGAAATGGGATTTTTAATGACAACAGAGAGTCAGGACCTCGGTTTAACGTCTCATCCGAAAGACTGCGCCCACTGACAGTATAGCGTCCCCTTTACTTTACTGGGGCATTAGGACTCACACAGACCACAGATTGAGCGTCACCTGCTGGCCTCACCAACACCACTTCCAACAGCAACCTAGTTTTCCCACGTGGTCTCTCTTCCAGGTATTAAACAGGCTCAGTCCTGCTTAGCTTCAGTGAGTAACTGTTCTTAGCCCTGCTTAGCTTCAGTGAGTAACCGGTCTTGGGCTGCAGGGTGATATGGCCGTGAAAAATCGCCAATCAATTGTGTGTTAAGTGGATTATTTTTTAAAGTCTAAAAGCTTTCATTCCACTGCGCCCGGTCAGTACCTGGATGGAAGACCAGATGGGAAGTGGTGTTAGGGCGGCCAGCAGGGGGCGCTCAACCTGCTGTCTGTGTGGGTCCTAATGCCCCAGTGTAGTAAAGGGGACTCTATACTGCTCATTTGTCAATCTTCTTTCTTTTTGTTAGCACCAGTCCCGGTTCCCAAAAGAAATCATGCACCAGCCTACATTTTTCTCCTCGTTTCAGTACCATTTAAATTGGATGTACAGTTGAAGTCAGAATTATTAGCCCCTCTTTGAATTTTTTTTCTTTTTTAAATGTTTCCCAAATGATGTTTAACAGAGCAAGGAAATTTTCACAGTATGTCTGATAATATTTTTTCTTTCTGAGAAAGTCTTATTTGTTTTATTTTTGGCTAGAATAAAAGCAGTTTTTAATTTTTTAAAAAACATTTTAACTACAAAATTATTAGCCCCTTTAAGCTATATACGTATTTTTTCAATAGTCTACAGAACAAACCATCATTATACAATAACTTGTCTAATTACCCTAACCTGCCTGATTAACCTAATTAACCTAGTTGAGCCTTTAAATGTCACTTTAAGCTGTATAGAAGTGTCTTGAAAAATATCTAGTAAAATATTATTTACTGTCATCATGGCAAAGATAAAATAAATCAGTTATTAGAAATGAGTTAATAAAACTATTGTGTTTAGAAATGTGTTGAAAAAAATCTTCTCTCTGTTAAACAGAAATTTGGGAAAAAAATAAACAGGGGGGCTAATAATTCTGACTTCAAGTATGTCACGGATTGGGAATAAAGCACAATCTTCTTAACTTCCGTTTCATACCGACTTTGAACACAAAAATGCTTGCGTGGAAGGCATTGCACAAGTAAACTTAACTTGCACCAGTTCTGAGTCTGATATTGAATTCAGTAGCAGGGCAGAATGGTTTGTGTTGGAATTGGTGATGAAGAGGGGAAAGCTTGGATGTGCTTGGCCGACTGAGCTCCACATTATGGATGTGTCCACGGCTGTGAGGCTGCATGTCTCCGTGACAGCTTTCTCTCTCTCCGCCGAGTTACATTAGAAAGCCTGTTCTGCGTTCAGCTCCAGGACGGCCAATGCATTATGAACACCGCAGATCTAACCGAAGAGGAGAGAAGGGTGTTTGTCATATGTAGGACTGGTTATCCTTGCAAGCGTAGAGAAGAGCACTCTGCTGTGAGCTACGAAACACGGCGCCATCGTAAATACTGCAGACGGAGGCTTTGTCATTCCCGGGTGCTGGAGTCACATTGCCTGAGACTTGGCAATATGCCTGTTGGCTCTATGGTGACAGCGCCATATATTGTGATGTATTGTTGTAAATGTTTAAACGCATTCGCGTCTAAGCTGGCAGAATTGCGCTGTAATGTAATTCCTTACAAGCTATAGGGAGGAAATAGTTGTGGTGTGACGTTTTTCGCGAATGTGATCGATTGTGTTCCGCTTACAGGTGATTGATGTGCACGAGCAGAGCCTTCTGTATTACTGTGCATAATTTAACCCGTTTGCTCTGTTGATAGAGTAAAGCTTTCAACCAGGAGATGGACGTTATCTGGGTGCCCAGTTTTCACAGTCATTTGAAGTGGCCTGTCAATAATATTATTTATAAAACTATGTGTAGGATAAATAAATAAATAAATAAATCAATCAATGAATAAGTAAATAAATAAAAAATAAATGAATGAAATGCAGGATTCTGCACAATTCATTCATGTTTTCCCAACATAAATCGATTAAGATAACAAATTGTGTGAATTGAACCTATAAGAATTAAGTTTCCCAAAAATCCCCAGAATTGCGTGGTTTAAGCTCATTTTAAATAAGTAGTTTGAACAAGCAACAAACATATTTTTGAGTGTGTGACTGCAATTATTAGTATTTTAATATTACAACAAATGTTGTTATTAATATCGTGACGTACAATAACATAAAAACAACATATCTTTTCAATAATTCAATAAACCTATCCCTAACCCTATTAGTTTTTACTAGTTTTACTTTATATCTGAACATTATTTATATCAATATTACAAGTCAAAATTAGCATTAAATTTATTAGCAGTACGTTTGTTATAGAAGAGCTTGTCAAATTTTCAACTGTTTTGATGGATGAAAAAATACTCATGGAAAAAAAAAACCCAGTTTTGTGTGTTTACATTTAAATGCAAATGAGCTGCTGCTTTTAGAAGAGGGCAGAGCCTTTACTGTATTTTGAAAGAAACAACCAAAGACTTTGAAAAGAGCAAAACAAACTAAACTCACAAATTACCAGTAGTTGATTAAGGCCTTGCAAGATAAAACTGGAGTCAGGTGAGCATTTTTGGGAGCAAGCTATTGACTAAACGTGCAGATCGTGAACATTGTCAAAGACAATGCTAAATTTAGCATGTTAATGAACACATTTCAAGAGTTCACACTTAGCTGATGATTAATAATAAAGCGTGTTTGGCATGCAGAATATCCTCGAGCCCGGGGCTCCCTCCCAGTTAAATGGCGAGAGGGGAGTTTGAGCTCAGGTAGGTCTTGAGAACTCTCCTGCTTGTGAATGTGTTAGGAATAGCTAAGATATATAGCAGGCTAAGAGTTTGTCTTATGACGCCACTTTGGATTAGTCAATTTACTTATATGGTATGTCTTTGGACGGTGGGAGGAAACCGGGGATCTGGGAAAAGCCCATGCGAGCATGGGGAGAACATGCAAACTCCACACAAAAACACTGACTGGCCCGGTAAGGGCTTAAACCAGTGGCGATCTTGCTGTGAGGCAACAGTACTATGGGCCACCGTGCCGCCCTATCAGGAGAAGGGGTGTAAGAGGGGGATTCTTCAAGACGAAGATGACTGAAGTGAAAAATCTGATTGGTGCGATATGTGAAGCTGATGCGAGACCAGGCTTGATCAATCATAAGCACGTGATTCTCTCTAAATTTATGAATAAACCGCATTTCGAAAACCTTATTAAAATATGCAAAGACATACTTGTTCAGAATATAACTGTTAAAGGTTTGTTCACCCAAAAATGAAAATGACCTCAAAATGTACTCTCCTTCATATCATTATAAACCTTTGAGATTATTATTATCACAAAAAAGCTATTTTAAAGAAAGCTATTATTTCTAGTACCCACTCTGTAGTAGAAAAAAAAATGCTATAAAAAGTCAATGTGTAACTATTGAGTCTGGCAACGGACGTGCAGATCCATGTGCAGTTTTTTTCAGAGAAGTTGTGCAGGCAATGGTCAAAAGCAGGAGCATAAAGATAATGCAAAAAATAGTCTGTGCCAATAGCCTAGAGGTTAGTGCGTCGACAAATAGCACCGAGGTGCTTGCGGTGACCCAAGTTCGATTCCCGTCTTGAGATCCTTTGCTGATCCTTCCCCTATCTCTGCTCCCCACACTTTCCTGTCTGTAAATGTCCACTGTCCTATCAATAAAGGTGAAAACCCTTAAAAAATAATTATAAAAGATAATCCACACTAAACACAGGCAAATGGTCAGGCTAAGTGGCAAAGAATCAAACACTGTAAACGACCAAAAGGTCAAAAACACTGAAAGACTAGACAAGGGAAAAAAACTTTGTAATGTTAGCAGATAAACAAGATTCAGCAATATGTAGGTGAAAGTGAGGAGTGTATATATATATATATATTTTTAAAAATTGTCTTCCTTTGTGTTCAACAGAAAAGAAAAAAAAATCAAACCGGGTTTGACACAAGTGAAGGGCGAGTAAATGATGACAGAATTTTCACTTTTGAACTATTCCTTAAATAAGAAGCAATTGTTATCCTTCAGAAACAGTATTGAACGGACCCTCATTGCTGAAACGGTTTGGTGTAAAATGTATTTTCTGCAAATACGTAACACTTGACTAACATTATTCAGCACATTTCCTTTTAAAACTGAATTCATCCACAATGTCTTAAGCTGCTCAGATGTTGGGAGTCTATTGAGACTCTTATCTTCATTGGTTTATCCAGCAAGAGAATATTTGTAAGGTTTTTTTTTTTTTTTTTTTCTGGCACAGATATTGTAAATCTCCAGCTGCTAGAGCGAGTGAACAGAAATGGTGTCTGCTGCATTGGTACTATCAGTGTAAATGTGCAGATTAGGGTATGGTAATAAGATAATAAGTTCCCCTTTCCACATCAGAAGCAAAGTAAAATCTGAACTGCAGGTTCTGCCACATTCTTGCAGAAAAAAAATCTTACCAAAACCAAAAAGTTATTAGGATGCCCTTTTTTATGTTTTCTGGGTTGGTAGATGCAACACGGACATACTTATAACATATAAACATGGACAATTTCAGAGTTCTCAATAATAATAATAATAAAATAATTATAATTAAATTAGTCTTTCATCTTCACATTAATATTAATAGTAATAAAAATAATATTTTGAACTTATCCCTTACCTTATTATTTAAAGCAGAATTGCACTGATATAGTTGCACTGTCTTGATGTTTTTAAGCAATATGATTGACTGTACTGATGTGCACGAGTAATATTTTGCATAACATAGCCTGTTTTTTATGTTCATAGATTAAGCTTTGAACCAGAAGATGGACGTTATCTGAGCACCCAGTTTCTGTGATGGTTTGAAGTCGGCTGCTTACAGTACAAGCAGGTGAGTCACTGTTAAAAAACCTGGGCTAAAGCTAACAAGCTTAGCACAAAGTGTCACAAAGTTTTGATGCGATGATCTGCCTGCCAGGTCTCGACGTTTGTTTACGCGCGGCTTGAAAATCTTCCTTATACCAGGAAGCCACCCTGTGCGTATGTTTGAATGAAAAATAACTTGTGCCCCTCTAAAATATTTGATTTGCATAAAAGCTTTCATTTAGCGCCGATGAACGCGGGAGGCGAGCGGGAGATTAGAGCAGTTCATTTGTCACATTAAGAAGAATTACGTGTGTTTGTGTCACTGAGCAGAAGGAAATCGAGAGTTTAGCGTTGAGGAAAGAAACGACTGTGTTTGAATGAAATACAGTAGCAGCATAGGCAAAACAAATAAAGCAATAAGACAAATGAACTGAAAACAAACAAATGATGAATACATTTGAGCCAAGAAGAACTGAAATGACAAGAGTAGCAGTATTAGGAAGAATTCAGTAGCTAATAAATGAGGGTGCTTAATGGTGGCTAAAAAGACAAGCAAATCTAAATGTAGCCTAATTTGTGTGGAGGGAAAAAAGTGAATTAAAGTTGCTGTATGTACATTTTTGACTCTTCTAAAGCAAAAAAAAAATACTGTAATATGTTTGCAGATATATAAGAAACATGCTAAGTGAACATTCTTGTTTATCTGAAAAACAATGGTGAAGTCAGATATTCTGCTTTGAAAATGTCCATTACGTGTTGGAACGTCTGTCTTTTTTTTGGTTCTTTGAACCCGCCCAATGCCAGATAAGCTAATTACATTTTAGCACCCCGGGTTGCCTTGGTGGAAAACAACGCATTTCATTCATTCAGTCATGAAGGCTCTCAAAGTATGTGTCCGTGACCGAAATCTCTGGTGGACAGTAGCAGCCTCTAAAATGAGACACAGATTCAGAGTTCCACATGAGGTTATTAATTAGCAAATAATACAAGCGTAAACATTAGGTGAGCAGGTTACTTTGTAACCCTGTGTTCTAACAACACGCTACGTGAGGAGATACGCAGTGATCAGCAATTTGGCTGTTTTTGTGCAGCAGACGAATCACGACAGAATAGTGCACTTACTGCACTCCAACGAAATGGTAAGGTTTAAAATCTAATTAATACATAATAAACCTCTTTAACATTATTATATGTACATGCTGAATCACTGAAATGTGTTGGCTTGCACTGAGTCACAGTTCTAAAATTCAATTTCAGATGGTTTATTTTATTTTCAAGATGTGAGGTGAACTATCTGCTGCTGCTTTCAGTAGTATGGCAATAAATGTCACATAAAATGGCATTCAAACTCATATTATTAGCATTTAACATGGAATAAAGCACATGAGAGGTGATCACTGTCATTTATCCTGTTGTTCAGCTGCAAGAAATAGAAGGTGTTTCTAAAATATACATTTCAGGTGTTGGTTAGAACGAACTCCTTGTAATATGGAAAATATTTCTTCTATTGTATGCTGTTGCTTTTATTTAAAACATGGCTTAAATCAGACATTAGGCTCGATAGTCAGGCTGTTGATGTCATCAATCTGGCAACCTGCGCTTACATGTGTTTTGAACCAGGCGTGCCTAGTTCAACCACTAGGTGTCAAACCTACATTTTGGTCTTATATGGTTGAATAAAAGGAAACAAATGTCATATTCAAATTGTATTAATCTTATTACACTGAACTTAATATTTTAATTTAATTTATTGAATACTTATATTAATTCTATAGTAAAAATAATAGGTTAGGGTTATTCTATTCTATTCTATTATTTATTCATTTATTCATTTTCTTTTCGGCTTAGTCCCTTTATTAATCAGGAGTCGCCACAGCGGAATAAACCACCAACTTATCTAGCATATGTTTTACACAGCGGATGCCCTTACAGCTGCAACCCAACGCTGGGAAACACCCCAGGGTGTCCGCTGGGTCTTAAAAAGTATTAAAAGTTGATAAATCAATTATGAGAAAATTAAGGCCCTTAAAAGGTATTAAAGTCTTAATTGCATTTTTACGAGGTCTTAAATTCTGTTCAAGCGTTGTCCAAAGTGTTTGAGTTCAAAAATGCATAAATATATTTATTTTCCTCCTAATATTAACAGCGACGTGCTTGATCCACGTGATTGGTTCGGGCAGGGGCACATCCGGCCAAGCTCCTTCATCCATGTGATGTCATGTAATTTGCGACAAACGCGGGAAGGTGATGTGACACTCTCTACATGTAGCGGAACCATAGAGCGAAACAGCCGGCAAATGGGAAAATGTAAGTTTGCTCCTGTTTGGAGAAAGACTAGTTTAAACAGTGGCTGAAGCCTGTCGCTGAAAACAACCGTGTAATTTATTCTTTCAAGCTTTTGTTTCTTCCGAGCTTATCTTAGTTCTGTTGCATTGATTTATTTAACTACAACTGTTTATTAACAACTGTTTATTAAGTTAAAGGTTTGATACTGATTAGAACTTGTAGTGGCGATGAGGTCTTAACATATTCTGAGAAAGGCCTTTAAAAGGTCTTAAAAAGGTGTTGAAATTACCTTTAGGATTTCTGCATTTACCCTGCACCCATACACTCTTGCATTCACACACTCATACACTACGGCCAATTTAGCTTTTATATACTTCTAAATTTAATTAATACAGATTAAATTCCAAAATTAAAAAGGTATATAGTGTAGGTTTTCTCAGCTACACTTTATAGACAATATATTAAAAAATAAATAAATAAGTGTACACGAGGAAATCTATAAAAAAAAACTACCGGACTTAAATTATATTAATTTATCATTATTTTTATTTTACTGTAGCTGTACAAAATCATTTACATACACCACTTCTCCAAAACCATCCTAATACATTTGATAGAACCTTAACCAAAAACCTGCTAAATTCTAATTTTATTTCCTTCTGTTGCATGGTCAGTGCATGCATGTTTATGTGTGCGTGTTTGTGTGTGTTTTCTGATTAAAATGATTAATGAGCAAACACACAACACTGGCGTCCTGCAGAACGGCAGACGTTTGAACAGATGATTGCTCTGACATTGACGGATGGAAGACAAACGTGTTTAATGTTCCAGGTTCAGACGAATCTACAATGCCCTTATTAGAGACGGCAAGGATGCCGCTCATCTTTTTACAGCGACACTTTTTTTTTTGAATAGAGAGCACAAATGGAGAGAGAAATCCTTGTCCTTTTGTGTTGAATAAAAAAAAATGCGGTTCAATCACCTCCCCCTTCGGCTTTCTGCTCTCTGCCCCATAGTGGGTGGAAAAAAGCAAGTTTTTGTGCACCTGGTTGGCATTTTCCCTCTTTTCTCCAGCGTGGATGAAGGTCAGATGAATGCGACCGCTGCGCAGAGGTAGCTCGACATGGTTTGGTAGAGTGAACTTGATTTCGGAAAGACTTGCTGGACTTGGCTTTTGTTGCTTTATGTCTGGAGCCCTTGCCGCTAAACACAGGGGAGGGACAGGGCACGACAGGACCAGGGCCTTTGTGATTTTGTGGACAGAGCGACCCACAATTTAACAAGCAATGTCTTTCTTTTATTGGCCTGAAATTCACAGCACTGTATCAAATGGTTGCTCCTCAAACTGTGGCCTCCCGCTAAGATAACACACTCGCTGCTAAATGTATCTCTGTGCTCCATCAAAACTGTCACAATCATATTTTTGTAATGTCTGGAAGTGTTAAAATGATGCTCAGCATGACATCGCACGTTTGTATATTGCTAAAACACTGAAGATGATACAAGTAGATGCAAGCAAGTTAGTTTTTCTGTGTTTTGATACTTCACAGATGGATGGCTAAAATAAAAGTAGCACAATGTGGAAATTGAAATCTAGATATAAAAAGTACATTAGATTTTGCAATAAACAGATTTTGTTTCAGAATTTCAATTGAATCAACATTAGGATTTTTCTGTAGACAAAAAAAACAAACAAAAGAAAAACGCCAAAAAGAAAAAGAATCTTGTCTTTACAACAACCAATCAAAATTAAAAAAAATATTTAACTTGAAAGAATTGTGACAAGTATATTTACTGTACTGCAGAAAATACTTGTCGAAGTAATAGTAATAATAAAACTTATTGAAATACAGTGCTTTATTTACAAAGCTGTTAAAGAGAAAAAAATATTTTCCTTAAGTTACTAATATTTTTTTCTTTTTTTTTTCTTTTTTGCTAAGCTCTTAAAAACTTCTTGCAAAATTTCATAAATGTAACCATTTCTAATAACTACACATGTTTTGGATAACATAATTAACGTCAAAACGTTAAAAACAAAACATTTATCAGGACCACAATGTGGAAATTGGAAATTTAGTTATTAAAAAAATTATTTTGCATAAAATAGATTCTGTCTCAGAATTTCAGATGAATTAATCAACATTAGGATTTTACTTCATACAAAAATAAAAGAAAAGAAAAACAATTTCTTTACATCAACCAGTCAATATAAAAGTTTGGTTCAACTTGGAAAAAATTGTAACCTCATTTTTATGTTACTGTACTGCAGAATATACTTGTTCAAGTACTAGTAATAATAAAAACTTAATGAAATATTTACAAACTTTGTTTTTTTTTTATTGTATTTGAGGAAAAATATTAATTCATAATTTTTTTTCATTTTTAATTCATAAAAATATTATTTTTATTTTTGCTAAACTCTTAAATTGTTCAATTTACTAAATGTAATAATTTCTATTAACTGCATGTGAGTTTTGACTAACACAGTATTAGAAAGTAGATTTATTTATTTTTTTAAGAAAATGAATGAATTAAGCTGTTTCCATAGGAAGCTTATCCAGCATATATTTTTAACAGCTTCCAGCTGCAGCCCATCACTGGGAAACATCCATACACACTCATTCACACACATACACTACGGACAATTTTAGCTTACCCAATTCACCCATAGCGCATGTTTTTTGGACTTGTGGGGGAAACTGGAGCACCCGGAGGAAACCCACGCGAACACGGGGAGAACATGCAACTCCACACAGAAATACCAACTGACTCAGCCGGGGCTCGAACCAGCGACCTTCTCGCTGTGAGGCAATTGTGCTACCCACTGCGCCACCGTGCTGCCCTTTAATGTAACATAACTGAATATAAAAGTTTGGGGTAAGTCTGATTTTTAAATGTTTTAAAATAAGCTTCTCCTGCTCACCAAGACTGCATTTATTTCATCAAACAGTAAAATACAGTGAAAATTGTGATATGTTACTACACTATAAAATAACTGTTCAAAAGTACATTTATAATTTAATTTAATAATTTATTCCAGTGATTTGAATGATAAATTTTCAGCTTCATTACTCCAGTCTTCAGGGTCACATGATCCTTCAAAAATCACTCTAATATTAATTATTATTATTATTATTAATGTTAATAACCAGGTTTAAACATTTGAATTTGAGTATTTGCTAAAGTATTTTCCAATCATCCTGTGTATTAAAAGTTAAATATTAGTTTATATGTTTACATTTATCTCATTATTAATAAATAAAAAGATGACGTTATATCTGCCTTTACATTTAGTTTTTAATGGTAGAAATCTGCTGCTCAAGGACTGCAAAAACAAGACGAAAGATAATCACACTTATGGGAAAAGTAAAACTGTGTGTCTTCATTTTAGATTGAATGAGTTTATTCCAAAGATTAGCAAACCAGAACGCTAAAAATGTGTGTGAAATGTCCTGAAGCAAAGGTAGAAGCATTATCACTTAATTTGGGAACAACAACCACAATGAAAACTTTTTGTTGTGGTAAACAATTTTGCTTTCCACAGACAAACATTTACACACAAGCCTGAAGCAAGACTCTTAAACGCTTCCAAATTTTACTCTTTAATTTAGCAGTGCAAACAAATGCTGATATGCGGGTGGTGGTGAGTCTCCTCTAGACTGCAAATTGCTTTGCCGATGTGCATTTATAAGTGTGTGAATTGCTGCGGTTTCTTCGTTCTGATGTGTGACAGTAAAATAATGGGATTGTCTCACCTGTTTTAATGCCCAGAATGCTGAAAACACCTTGAGGGGCGGTACGTGCCAAGATCACATTGATCCATCACCCCTTAAAAACAAAATCATAAACCATTTTAAACATCCTTTTCTCACAATGCATATTATTTACTGCTTTAAACCTCATTGGCCGTGGTTGATGACATAGCAGTAACTTGACATCTTTTTTAACCCCGTGTCTTCTTTCTGTCTGAGGATGAAACTGTGTGAGAATGAAAGGCTTTTGCGCATCTGCCAGCAGTGTTTCGCCGGAGCAGCTGGAGGTGTTTGAGATAGAAGCGTTTTGGCTCGTCCTTGCTTGAGCAGCATATGGCAGCTGGCCCGCACCTGTAAGCCTTGACCTCCGCTTTCAGACTCAGTGGACAAACACTTACCGCTATATACAGCACATTAGAGCACTGGCGATCCCAGACTGGAAACCCAAGAGTTCAAACCGCTGAAAGAGTGATCCAAGAACTGGATGAATGCTGGTTTCCTCTCTTGCCATTGTGACCTTGAGCGAAAAGAGAAATCGTACTGTAAGGCAGTGTTTCTCAACCACGTTCCTGGGGGACCACCAGTTTTGCACATTTTCCATGTGTCCTTAGCCAAACACACCTGATTCAGATTACCAGCTCATTAGCAGAGACTAAAAGACCTGTAATGGGTGTTACAAAGGAGACATCCAAAACATTGTTCAAATCAATTCCTCTTTAGTTCTATAGTGCTTTTACAATGTAGATTGTCAAAGAAGCTTAACATAGAAGTTCTAGTAAATTGAAACTGTCGGTCCAGTTTTCAGAGTTCAGAGTTTTTAAAGTTCAGTTTAGTTCAGTTCAGTGGGGTTTAATTTTCACGGCTTAATGTCCAAACACTGAAGAGCAAATCCATTAATGCGCAGGTCCACAAGTTGCAAACCAAGCAAGCCAGTGGCGAGTAACAATACTTCACCTATTGACGAAAGTGAAGGAAAAAACCTTGAGAGAAACCAGGCTCAGTTGGGCTCGACCATTTCTCTTCTGGCCAAACTTCTTGTGCAGAGCTGCAGTCTGGGCGCTGGAGAACGCTGGACGCCTATCGTGGATGAGAAACACTGCTGTAAGTAACACTCTGGGATAACTGATTCTGCTTAACCTTTGAGTGCTGTTGGGGATGTTTTCATCCACTCTGGAGGGATTTTCAGGCTTAATTTGGCCACAAGCTTGATTTTGGTGACGAACCTTATTTTAATGCATATTTTAGGAAAATGCTTTGAAAATGTTTTAAAAATTCAACAGTAAACGCTGTTGAATGATCAAATTTAGTATCCTTTTGTTATGTTTGTGGCAGTTTTTGCCTCATTGACTTCCATTAAAATGGAAAGCCATGACACCATGCAATTCTTGATTGTTGCTGGTTTTCCCTGTTGGGAAGAGGTAAAAAAAGAGGTTTGAAGCTTTGTCTGATTGCAGCCACTGAAGTCATATGGAAGTCACATTTTGACTGCTTTTTTTTTGGACTTTAAGGGCTCTATTTTCACGATCTAGGCGCAAAGTCCAAAGTGCAGGGCGCAAAAGCTTTAAGGGGGTGTCTGAATCCACTTTTGCTATATTAAGGATGGAAAAATTCGCTCTGTGTCGCAGCGCATGGTCTAACAGGATTGAGCTTATTCTTTTAATGAGTTATGGGTGTGTTTTGAGAATAAACCAATCTCATCTCCCATTCCCTTTAAGAGTTAGTTGCATCGTTCCATGGCGCATTTGCTATTTACATGGTGGACTTTTTCACTAGCGAGAAAACAGTTAAACAGAGCATCTGCAGTGCAAGGATAAAGATTGAGCCGCCTCCAATTGGCCTTTACTTTCGCTTTCTGTTTCTCTCTTTCGTGGATGAGAAAACGGTGTTGTACGCACAGACATCCATTAGCCTACATCATTCATTTTATTTGTTAAGCGCAAAGATTTGTTTCAAAACTATTTCTAAATTCAGTTCTAATTTCCAGCAAATTAATAAATGAACAATAATAACGAAGTGTGGTCAAAAACTGAGTTATATCTAAACACACATCCTATTCCCCATATGGTCTAAAACCTGACAGGTGGGCAAATCTAAGCTTGTTTTTAATAAAACAAATATAAATATGCATATAATAAATAATACCGCTTATAATAATAACATTATACAAAAGCAAGTTGTCATGAATAAACTAAACAAAGTCCCCTGAGATGAAGAAGGCATGAAGGCAGTGGTTTTTATATTTATGTAGAATGTAATAATTTTTTAAATATTTTATTCTTTTAATTCTTTTTCATTTGTAAAGATATTTGTGTATTGCTGTACATCCTGTGTGTTTTAAGCAATGTGTAAGCGAGGCGCAAAACTAACGCACTCTGCGCTGGACTTTAGACCTGCTTTCAGCCGGTCTATTGTGCAGTCTATTTTAGTTCCTCAAAATAGCAACGCGCCAACAATGCGCCTTAACACCTATTTTCTAAACCAAAACACCCATGAGTCCACAAAGTGGCACAAATGGATTTGCTATTTAAACAACGTGGTGAAAAATGGAAAAATTAAGGTTTCTGTGGTCTAAAAATAGCAACACTTTGGGGCAAATGCGTCTTACGCTTTATTGCGCCGGGTGTATGATAGGGCCCTAAATGTCCCCAGACTACTTGCGTATATGGAGGATGGGAGAGAGCTCTTGGATTTCATCTAAAATATTCCTAATTTGTTTTCCAAAGATAAATGAAGGTCTCAGGCAATAGGCTCGAAATGACTCAACAGCAATTTCTAAGCAGGAAATTCATGTAGATTTGTAAAACTTTTGCATAATGTTAGCTTATGGTCTTTACTGGCTACTTTGTACTTTGACCTGTCTTGCATACAGAGACACAATTACTTAATATGATGAACAAATTTAATTTGGGCGTTTAATCACATTCAAACTTTTATCACCGAGCAGTGTTTGCAGAAGCTTTAGCTAAGGTTAATTTTTGCATGTACCGAGACATATTTGAGCTTCCACATGAACCAGTGATGGCTGTTCTCACACAGCAAGCAGGATAAGCTCATGTTAATTCTTATAAATATTAAATGCCTTAATTAAATAACATATACAAACACACATAAATAAATAATTAAATGAATGAACGGGTGAATAAATGACTAACTATATATATATACTGTGTGTGTGAGTGTATATATATATATATATATATATATATATATATATATATATATGTGTATATATATATATATATATATATATATATATATATGTGTATATATATATATATATATATATATATATATATATATATATATATATATATATATATATATATATATATATATATATATATAATTTACTTTATTTTATTTATTTTGTTATTTTTAATATATTTTAATTAATTAATTTTATTAAATTTTTTCTTCTGAGTGGATATAATTTAAATGGAGAGATTGAAAAATTACAAATATCTACATTTTTATTCAGAAGACGAATAAAAGTCTCATGGGTTTTGGAATGAAATTAGAGTGATTAAATGACGACCGGATTTTAATTCTGATGTGAAATAACCCTTGAAAAATATGAATTCAATCACTTTCAACAAACATTTATTTATCGAGCAGTTGTGCGAATGTAAACTAATTAGAAAACTTCTTCTAAAGGGAAATCAGGTGCACTGAGATTAATTTGTGTCTGTGAAACTCCCTTTAACACCAACCAAAAAATAATAATATTTTGGCATCTTCCACAGTGTTGTTATGCTATATTTTCTGAATTAGATTTGCTTGCATTCTTCAAACAGTAGAATTATCCTGTTTGACTGCCAAATCAATACA
This sequence comes from Danio kyathit, assembly GCA_903798195.1. NCBI lineage: Eukaryota > Metazoa > Chordata > Actinopteri > Cypriniformes > Danionidae > Danio > Danio kyathit. Next base: position 37,142,173 of record LR812529.1, on the reverse strand, counting down.
TACATCAGAAAGAAAGAAAGAAAGAAAGAAAGATATGCTCAGTTGAGCAACAACAATGCTAGAAAAATAAATACCAAGCCTAGATTTAATGCAATGTACAATATGAAAATGCGTAGTTTATGTTTTGGCAAGTGTTCCCTTCATCATTTTTTTCCACATTCATTTTGTTTAGCTTTTCTGTGGTGTGGCGCCAGCCTTTGTGCCCCATGTGACCCCAATGCCATATTAGTGAGTTTCACAAAAGCAAAGCTGTGCTGTGAAGTTCACAAGTGCCAATGACCCATGTCAAAGCTGTTTTGTGTTCTTGTAGACTCTAGTAATGGCACAACATTTCTCTTTTTTGTTTTGTTTTTTGTTGTTGTTATTTTATTTTCTTGTGCACTAAAATCTTAAACAGTAAAGACTTGGCTCCTTTGGCTTGCCAGAATGATTTATAAGTTGCTCGTCTCTAACAATCTCAGCGTCTGTGCTCTGCATCTGCCACCAGTCCTCAACACGCTGTACACAAAGTCATCAGAGGTTGCTTATGAATATCAATTCATTAAAACATATCACACTATAGAAGCAGACATATCTATTTCTGGTGGATAATATCATCTCATGACTCAAAGTGTAATTCAAATTAGAGTTTTTCATGTCTCTGCGTGTGTACAGATGTCTTTCCCAGTAATAGCAGGAGTGGATCAAGTAAAAGTACAGATAACCTAATAAAATATCACTCCAAGTACACAAATGTACTTAAGAATAAAAAAACACCTATTCATGCATTTTTATTTATTTTGAAAGAAAATGTTTCATGCCAAAACTTTTCATAACCATACTCATAAATAATAATAGTTTGAATGTTCAAGAACGGTCACTTTTATAAGCATAGAATTTAAAAAAAGATGTGAAATATATCAACATTTTAAGAAGAACGCAGCCATATTACAGCACCTGGGAAAACATATGAGCATTATTTTTTTATTTGTTTATTTATTTATATTAGTGGTGGGCTGTTATCAGCGTTAACGAGCTGTGTTAACGCAAGACTCTTATCGGGTGATAAAAAAATACATATATATATATAATGTATATATATATATATATATGTATATATATATATATATATATATATATATATATATATATATATATATATATATATATATATACATATGTATTTTTTTTATCACTCGATAAGAGTCTTGCGTTAACACAGCACGTTAATATATATATATATATATATATATATATATATATATATATATATATATAATGCACATTAGGGATGCAACAATACAGTTAGCTTACGGTTCAATACATACCTCGGTTTTTAACGCGGTTTTCAGTTCGGTTCTGATGGCTTAACACATAAGTGTTTTTTTTATTGTTATTCTATGCTTAGGCAATAGGAACAGTAAGAAAGAGAAAAAAATAAAAACGATTTATTGCAATACTCCTTTATTTTACTTCAAAGCCAAGAAAGGTACACTAGTTCCTAGTGTATTGTATAATAAAAAAATTAACACTGAAATCTTACCGCTGCTGGTAGCCTATGTACAAACTGGGGAACACATAAATTCCTACATTTTGAAAATAATCATGCATGTGAAGTTAATGAACATAAAGTGACCATTTCAAATAAACACATTTGTACTTCAGTAAATATAAATAAACCATTCTAATTAAACTTAACACTGCCTTTGTTATTTTTATATGTCTTTCGGAACCAGTTGGATATGTTTGCTGGAAGGATTCAGTGAGGGATTGTTGTTTTATGGAGGTACTTTATTATTGTCTTGGCTATTCTGCCTTCAGACAGTGATATTGCTGGGTGATGGCGACGCAGATGTGCAGTCATGTTGGAAGTGTTTCCGTTCGATTAGTCTATACCAGGGCTATTCAATTAGTTTGTCATGGGGGCCGGTTCATGAAAAGCATCCCAAACGAAGGGCCGGAGAGATATGACTTTAACAGCAATATAAGAGCCCATATATGTTGTATTTTTGCTCCTTAAGACACCCACGTTGGCTTTTCTACATTAAAATATTAATATATTGTATTTTGAAACTGCATAATATCACTGCATTGTACAATAGACATTTATTTTTTTTTATTTTTTTACAAACTCAAATGTTGTATTTCAGAGCACAACAAAAGCAGTGCATTGCTGAAGTAGGCTTCTTCTACATTCAGACACATGCATATGTTATTTTTTGAACTGCATAACAATTAGGGATGCAACAATTAAAGGGTTTTGGTTGTACGATTATATAGTCTGAAGAATAATCATGGTTTGACGGTTATCAGGTCTAATGTAAATTCAAGCTTTATATTAGGTGAGCTATTTAGATGACCTGTTGTTGCCATCTGCGTTCATGCATACACAATCATCTTAATATTAATTTGTCTTCCGTATCTTTTGTTTACACTGCACTGAAAGGCGTGCAGAACTCTCACCGTGAGATGTTGTCTACTGCGTGCGCCCGCAAAGAAGCAAGCGCGTTGCTCCGCTTGTGCGCGCATATTGTCATATATTCTTACATTAGAAACAACAAACTTGCAAGTGGAAAAAAAAGACGTGATATGGGAACGGCCGCTGCATTAATCCGGTGTGCGGGCGTATTAGCCTCAGTGTACATACTTGGAACTTTAAACTAGGCACAGTTGGCAACTTGGCATAACTTTGTTTAACTGCAGCAGTTTTGTTTTCTTCCGTGCAACAGAAATGCGGCTTAGAGAAGCCTTTACGATTAATTGTGATGAATTAAAGGGCAGTTAATAGTGAAATCGGCTAATCGTTGCATCCCTATTGACGATATCAGTGCATAGTACAAAGGCCTTTTCTACAAACATATCCAAATCACTTCACTCCACTCACTTCACTGCCGCTCGCCATGTTAAAGTGTGGAATGATGGTGGAGCGCCCCCTAACTTTAGAGCATAGTGATTGAATATTTACTTGCGGGGAGGAGTTTCCTCATCTCATCTTGTAGACTTACAGGCACACACAAACAGTCAATTCGGAGAGAAATAAAATGCACATAAATTATTTAAACATAAAACCGCAATTCACAAGCGCGTATTGAACCGTGGATGTCATACTGAACGGTTCAATATTGTATTGAGAATTGTGGCATCTCTAATATATATATATATATATATATATATATATATATATATATATATATATATATATATATATATATATATATATATATATATATATATATATATATATATATATATATATATATATATATATAGTATATATATATATATATATATATATATAGTATATATATATATACAGTATATATATATATATATATATATAGTATATATATATATACAGTATATATATATATATATATAAATATATATATATATATATATATATATATATATATATACAGTATATATAATCACCATTAATCTATTCTCAAAGTTGGGTTGGGAGCTGGGTCTGTTCTACACCAACTATGATGACTTTCACCTTGATATTTTAGTGCAGATGTATACTTGGCCAAATTGCACTGTAGTTGGCGAGAACGAGTCTTCGAACCTGTGTGTATTCCTACTGTGAAATTACCACATCAAACGTGACATGCTAACATGGATGCAGTTCAGTAGAGTAAATCTGATTAATGTTAGAGCCACATCTAACTATCAGACACCAGTAGAGTTTATGTGTTAGAGTAAAACCTATACAAATCAAATGGACCAGGTGCTTTTTAAAATGAATGACGGTGAATGAAAGTCAAACCGGTGAGCCGTCTGAATCAAATCAGCAGGATGCCCTTCTGGATCTTTCACTTACTTCGAAGACATTACTGACTACGTTTACATTGACATCTGTAATCTAGTTATTTGCCTTAATAGACAATATTATAATTAAGGTGTTTACATGAAGTGCTTTCATATAAGAGTTTCCTGTAATTTTGGGTGACTTTAACTGCAGTTTGGCAGTTTCACTTTCACTCATGAACATTTCATTCATACCCCTTTGACAAACTGGGGTATTAGACGCAAATGATGAGTAAGGACTGGTGAGAGTGTTATGGAATTTAATAACGCACACCAAATGGAAAGAAAAAAACTTCCACATTTCACAGTGTGTGTGTATGTGCGGTCCTTTACTAACAGCCGCGTGTGTGGATCTTGTCGGAAAATATGGCGAAAAGTCCTACATGACGGTAATAGTTTGATTGCGGTGTTTACTTCAATAATGCCACTAATATATTCATACTCCATGTCTTAATTCCATTTCTGTTTAGTTCAGTTATGACTTTAGTCGCTTTAAGGTAATCAAAAATCGCTGTTTGGAGCTTATGTAGGCCTACAGTTCAAAATTCATGTTTAACTGATAAACAGTTAGTGAACACAAGTACATCTTATTGAACATCATTTATTTTCATCACCAATTATCATAGTAAAACAGTTTCTCAAGCAGTTTGTGATGCATTTTGGAAACAGGAGATGAGCCTCTGGTCTAATGCACCACCTGATCTGAGAAACCTGTTCTCAAAGACTTACTTTTAGTCATTATTTGGGTAGCACACATATTCTGAATGCCTTTAGCAGAATTCAAATGAGCCATTTTAATCTAGATTAATTCCAAGATTACAGTGAGATTAATCTAGATTAAAAAAATCATCTATGCCCACCTATAATTTATATATATTTCATTAATTAAGTTGTCCCCGTATTCGCGTGGGTTTCCTCTGGGTGCTCCGATTTCCCCCACAAATCCAAAAACATGTGGTACAGGTGAATTGGGTAAGCTAAATTGTCCGTAGTGTATGTGTGTGAATGAGTGTATTGATGTTTCCCAGTGATGGATTGCAGCTGGAAGGGCATCTGCTGCATAAAACATATGCTGGATAAGTTGCCAGTTCATTCCGCTGTGGCGACCCCTGATTAATAAAGGGACTAAGAAAATGAATGAATGAATTTCATCAAAAAAGTACTCTGAGACAGTAATGCATATGGGCATGTCTACATTCAAGCAATTTATTTGCACAGCTCCACCTTTTACAGAAGACTTAAATATGATTACCATTGAATAACTCTAAAATTATTCACCATCAACTTACATTTAACAATTAACATTCATGCACACTAAATATGAATGGATCCTGTGTTTTTGATTGCTTTTGAATCATTTTAGAAATTCAGTGAATCATAACTTTGTCAACAACACTGCAATATGGCGGCCATGATTCTTCTCACACCGAAGTGCCCTTATGAGGATGATATGCCCTGTTGGGATCATTTGAATTAGTGTGTTGCTGTCCCGAAAACATATTTAATTGTATCTGTCTTATTTAATATTCATATAAATGAATCATTCTGAACAATTTGTGGATCAATTTCAGTGTTTCCTCTAGGATTTTTTCCAGCAGTGGCGGCAGGACTTTTTTTTTTACACAGATCTGCCAACTATTTCAAAGACAAATATTACACGCAGTATAACAAGTCGAGATAGCATTCATGTAATACGAGCATGCCAATCTCTTTGCTTGCGCGCCGATTTCGTCTGTTCGAGCACAGAACTTCTTGCACGCACTCAAATTTACACGTTCAAGTGCAGATCTTCTTGTGCGCTCTCCAGTAAGCGCTGCTGAAGCGCGATTTAGTGTGTTTTTGTGCGTTTTCCGACATTAACGCGTCCTGAAGTAAAATGAAACAGCTATAAACTCCAGCAAGATAAAGTCATTGTATGCAAAGCCATTGACCTTTATCAATAAAGTATACTTATGGACTGTTCATCTTAACTGAAAGCTACGCGGTGTTTGCTAGACTCACGCACCTGTCAGTCAGTCTGTCAGAGAGTCAGTCAGCATGTCACCTTGAACAAATAGCGCACAGCACTACGGTTACAGAAAAGTTTGCGCTGTTTACCTCTAATATGTTTGTGCGATTATAATCCGCTATAAAAAACACGACTAAATTTTTAAATAAGAAGCTGTAATGTAGCCGTGGCGGGATGGATTTTGGCGTGGCGGCCCGCCACGGATGAATGAATGTAGCGGAAACCTTGAATTTAATACTGGCTGACAAAAACTGACAAGATTCACACTGTTAGCACTGTCTTTCTGCAATTTTACAGATAGACTGCAAAAACACCTAGTAAAATACCACATACATTCTTTACAGTTCACTACTGTAATATACACTGCATTGTGGGTAATTTTAAAACTTTACAGTAGAATACTGCAAATTCATAATATGCAGTAAGTTATTGTAAATCAAAGTAATCAAGTACTGCTACTGTAGTTGAAGGTAAAATTGAGACAGTTACTGAAAAAACTATTCTTGTATCACAAAATGTATTTAAACTAGATTTATGAATGAAAATTATTCACATAAACCATTTGAAATAAATATAATAACAATAAATAATACTAAAAATACTGTTGTACTTGAATGTCAATATTTACTACTAATACTAATAAAAATAAAGGTTATGTACTGCTAGTGTAAAATGTATGCGTTCATTTTATAAATTCAGTGAATCATAATTTTGTCAACAACACTTCAATATGGCGGCCATGATTGTTCTCACTCCAAAGTGCCCTTCAGAGTACGATATATCTTGCTTGAATTATTTGAATCAGCGAGTCACTGACTCCACAACAGATACAATTAGTGAACCAATTTAACACATTGGCTGACAAAAACTGACAATATTCACACTGTTAGACAGACTTTTTTATTTACTGCATAAACGCCCAGTAAAATACCACATACATCCTTCGCAGTTGACTACTGTAATATACACTGCATTGTGGGTCATTTTAAAACTGTTACAGTAACTTACTGCATATTATGAATTTACGGTATTCTACTGTAATCAAAGTAATCAAGTATTGCTACTGTTGAAGACAAAATTGAGAAAGTCATTAAAAAAACTATTCATTAAGATCTTGTATCACAAAATGTATTTAAAATAGATTGATGGATGAAAATTGTTTATATAAAGCATTTAAAATGAATATAATAACAATAAATAATTATAAAAATAATGTTGTATGTGATTTTGTCACTTACAAAATTGAAATTTATTAAATTCAATAGTAAATGCTAATACAAATAAAGGTTTTGTACTGCTAGTGTAAAATGTAAATAAATTACAGTTAAAGTACTGTAAAATTGACATACTGTAAAATTCAAAGGTCATTTTACCATAGAAAGAAGTTGTGGTACAGGGCTTGAAATTAACTTTTTTACTTGGTAGCACCGGTGCTCCCAACTTCAAAAATTTAGGAGCGCCAGAAAAAATTTAGGAGCACCAGAAACAATTTAGGAGCAACAGAAAAAATGAATGAGCACCACTGCAAATTGTATATTAAGGGATTTATTGTATTTGAAAACAACATCAATCAGGACTAACAAAAACCAGAAACAACTATCTAACTAATGCTGTGAAGACTTATTGATATCTGTGCAATAATTCCAAAATGAATGTCTATTAATTATAAAATATTATTAATGATGACGATGATGACAATACTAACAATGAATTACATTTGTCATTATCATGCTGCCCTGAATGTGCTTGAATGAGAGTTATGTACTGTAAAAGGTCCTGCTGTTACTTTATGAAAAATAAATTTATGGTTTGCATCAAACAAAAATGAAGCATTGCAGTAAGAAATATTTATTTTGCACTATTGTCTTTATATGCATGTCGATTTAATAAATAATATTTCTGCTACAAAACAAATGTAAGATTATAATAAATCATTCAATCAAGCTGCAAAGCAGTCATCAGTAAATAGAAAAATAATATACATCTCAAGAAAGAATGGACAAAAGAAAGTAAGAAAAGTCTCACTTCTACCACTCTTTAAAAGTTTTGGTTTCGGTTTGTGTCATTTTAAATGCTCGGTCTCGTTATGGGCTGATTTTCATTTTTCTGTGATTGTGGAAAAAAGCAGGCGTCAACCGACCCAATATATGAGCAGGCAGAACAGCATTCTCGTGATGACCACCGGCGCAAATACCGTTCTTTGTTATGAGCCGCAGATTCAGTTTAAACTTAGTAAAGGCCAGCTTCTTTGGCGATGATGTGTACAGTGTTAGATTTTACATTTAGCGGACATTTGCGCTGAACACGCAGTGAATGCAATGCATCGAGATTCGGGCACCTTCTCCGAAAACACTCGATTGATCTCGGCTGGCGCTTATAAGCTCCCTGTTATCTGACAGCGGAAAGCCTTAAGTGATTGACAGCTGATATGAACCAATATAGCGGCAGGGAAGTCCGATTCAGCGCGTTTTTAGAAAAAAATCGAAACAAGTCGCACTGCAACCATTATATGCAGTCGCACAAATGCTCCCAAATATATTATGAGGTCGCATAGATTAAATTCCGGGCGCATATGCGACCAAAATGGTCGCAATTTCGAGCCCTGTGGTATGATTATTTTACTGTAAAATGAAATTGTGGTAGGGCCCTGCTACTGTAAAACACATTTACAGGTAAGTTACCGTACATTGGGCAGTTGCCGTAACTTACTGGCAGCACTGTTGTCAGCAAGTTACTGCAAGACACTGCAGCTCATTCACAACTTTTGTTTTGGAATGTAGTGAAGCAAAAGTTTGTTAAAATAAGATAAAGTACTACCTAAAAAAAGTCTGTTTGAAGTTAAAATTGACCATGTTCGTTTTTGTGTCCATGTTTGCTAGCACACATTCTTAACTTGAATAATTAATTTGCGCTAATGTATTTTTTGGTAATCTACAATCAAAAGTCTGACCATCTGCTTCCACATTTGGAGTGACTGTTCATCTGTTGATGGCTATTATAGCAACTGTATATCAATAACCTTAACCACACCTCTCTTACTGTTAGTTTGCTATGAGAGAATGATGCACAAAAGAAAGCCCCACCCCCTACTTAATATTCCATTTCAGTTGGAAGCACATCAACATACTTAAAGTCTTGTCAACTTCCAGTTCACGCAGACTTTAAGTACAGTAGTAAAGTAAAACTGTCTACCACTGAATAATAGTAAGTACACTATAGGATGACGCACTGTAATTACCCTTTAGTCTTTCGGGGTTAATTCCTGTATACGCCCTTGATGCAGGCAGATGAGGAAATGCACTGACCCTGCCGAGTGCCCTCTACCCTGGTCAAAGTGATTACCCACAATGCACCGGCTGGCGCGATCTCTGGGCCATCTGTGTGTGGCAGTGGCTCCTGTCCAGATGTGACACGATGAAGGGATTGGGGGAGGTTGAAGGTGCAGGGCGTCAGGACGAATGGGCTGTGGGGATGCGAGAGAGAGCAGGTCCGGCTGGAGCAGCTGGTCGTTTCCATGTGTATGAGAATTAACCCAAGCAGCCACCCGTTTTCTGATATGGGCACACAGAAAGAGACACCTTGGTCGAGGGTAAATGGGACATTGTTGGGTAAAACGCCTAAGTACTTGCTTCTTTCTAACATGCAAACTGTTTATAAAGTTTTATAAAGTTTCAGTCATCCAAATCTGTAAAGCAAGTGCACAGTCTTAAGGCATTTTGGTGCATTTTGAAAATTAAAAAAAGATGAATCACTGTTTGTATCCATTTAATAATAATAATAATAATAATAATAATCAAAATAATAATACATTTTTGTAAAATGTATTTGCATTAAAAATATTAACAATAACTATATTAACAGATAAATGTCAAGTATAAGCAAGACAAGTGTAACTTTATTATTATTATTATTAATAACTATTATTATTAATAATTATTTTTTGCATATCATGTAAAAAAATAATCATGTAAAAAAAATTCCCCATAGAAACACAAAAAGAAAATAAAGATGGTTTTGTATAAACAATAATATTATAAACACTCATACCATGTATCATTAATATTTATAATAATAATAATAATAATAATAATAATAATAATATATTATTATAATATATTATTATATTATAAAGTATTAGTATTAGTATTGGTATTATTATTATTATTTTTATTATTATTATCATTATCATTATGATTACTATTACTATTACTGTTACTATTAATTATTATTATTATTATTATTATTATTATTATTATTATTATTATTATTATTATTATTAAATACTGTTGAAAATACACCTCCTGGAGTTGCCCAGTCAGAGTCCTGATCTCAACCTGATTGAAATGCTGTGGCATGACCTCAAGAGAGTAATTCAGACCAGACATCCCAAGAATATTGCTGAACTGAAACCGTTTTGTAAAGAGGAATGGTCCAAAGTCCTTCCTGACCATTGTGCAGGTCTGATCTGCATTTACAGGAAATGTTTGGTTGAGGTTATTGCTGCCAGGCTCAGGAGAGTCAACAAATACATGAAAACATATAATGTTTGTGTGGTATTAGTTTAGGCAGACTGTTTTTCTATTGTTGTAACTTAGATGAAGATCAGAAAACATTTTGTGTCCAATTCATGCAGAAATCCAAGTAATCCCAAAGGGTTCACATACTTTTTCTTGTGTGTCGGTGTATGTGTGTGTGTGTGTGTGCATTACAAGAAATTATTAAAATATTTTATAGATTGTAGACATTTTTTTTATTATATGTCCTCACTTTCCTTGTTATAGGTAAAGTATTTAATGTATGTCTATCACTTATTTAGTGTTAATAATTCTGACTTCAACTGTATATACAATTGGTAGATGGCAAATATATTGGGTGCATTTTAAAACTCATGGTTTTTAAAACTCATGGTTCAAGGGAAGGAGAAGGCGGGAAACTAGTGAACATTTTAAATACTTAATTACAAAACAAATGTACAGCAGTGGCCCTACAAAGCTGACTACTGACAAACTCCAGGCCTGGTCTCCAATCGTCTTCCTCTGTCATCAATCCTCATTTTATTCTCCCGTTCCTCCTGTGGGACTCGAGAAAGGTGGCGCACAGGTGACGCCCATCAATGGCTTTCGGCCACACCCCCCTCATCACAATGCTAATGAGCACCAAAATGACATTTTTTCTCATAACATCACACGACACATTTTTGTTTAACATGACCTTTTTATGCACTTTTTACTTACTAAAGTATGACAGAGACAAAAGGTTGTGAGGTCATCTTTTTCAAGACTCTCTTTTCATTTTAGCCAGTTCCAGAGACGGTCTCTCAGCAGTGACACGCTTGACTACACTTCTAGAATAGACATCTGTGTGGTTGTGTTAGTCTTTGACAGTGGGACTTCTCAGGTGCATCTAATGGCCGTATCTAATAGCCAAGCGAACAAAGAGACGACCAGTTTATTACACTAACAGCATTATCTGTATATCTGGGCAAAGCGCGGCTGTAAATCAGCTCCAGTGCTTTTACTCTCTCGCTGTGACACTTTAAATTCACCATGACAAACGCCTCAAATATGTGCCTTAATATTCTACGCCTCCCCTTGGAAGACTTCATGTCATTTCGTCCCCGTCTAAACACACTTAAGACAAATGCCTCCAATAAAAGCAAGCTTTACAACAGTTAGCATGGCTGCTCTTAAAGTTTGGAGCTTCTTAAAAAATGATCAGCTAAACTTTAATATATGTCAAGTTTTTCCAAGGCGAGAAGCAGGGAAACATGGCTCTCAGCGACGAGGCTCGCATATAAAGCCGAGAGACAGGGGGAGTAAAAGTGATGCTATTTGAGCCCGTTTTTATGATTCTGTACTTTGTGATTTATAGCAGAGCTCTTCCTCATAAGTGTTGAGTGTGTAATGTCAGCGAGATATATTGTTGGCAGAGCGAGAAAGTTTTTCTCAGGTTGTTGGGATTTTATATCTTTCCCATTTTGATGGACGATTATAGAAAAAGGCGGCAGGTTGCGCTATAAATCAGGGCTCAGTCAATGAGCGGAGCAGGTCCGCCGTTTATGTTTACTAATTCTCCAGGTGATGTCGTAAAGAAGGAGCGTTCAATGTCATCAGGGACCATAAAAATGGCAATGGAGGACGCCACTGTTTGTCTCTTTCTCTCCTCCTCCTCCTGGTGAGATTGGTGCTGCATATCGAACAGTGGCCATGAGTAGAAACTTCTTAAAGCGCCTTTTTTATAACCCTGTAACTACCAGGCTAGCTTATTCATACTGATGAATACACAGCTTTTATAAGCTTTCTGATTTTCTTTCTCGCCTCATATTCTACAATCAAATTGTTTACAGAGGACGCCGGATGCTTTACAAATATTGTTGTGCTGTGTTCCATCAATATATGTGTTTTGGGATTAGGAAGAAAAAAAGACAAAAACAATGAGGTGTTGCAGCCTGATCTCACGAGGAAACGTAACTATTTTACGTTTTGTCAGTTTAGTGGCTAATTCGTACGAATTCGTACAAGTTCAGTCGTACGAAAATGTACGATTTTAAAAAGGAGGCGTGGCACCTAACCCCACCCCTAACCCCAACCGTCATTGGGTGATGGGCAAATCCTACTAATTTGTACGAATTAGATCGTACGAATTCATACGAATTGGCCACTAATCAAAAAGTTACGAATTGGCCGTGAGATAGCGTTGGGTGTTGACATGTTGCCAAGATTTTAGCATTATTTAAGTTACTTAATTGGAGATTATCTTTTTTTAAAACCTTTTCAAAAGCATAGTAGGGCATTATTAGGCTAGGTAAATCATTATAAAATGTATTAAAGTGTTCGTATTTAGCTTTTTTAATTGTGTTCTAATTGTGTTTTATATATGCGCTAAAAGTTTGGGGTGAGTAGGATTTTTTAAATGTTATTTTCAGCTTCCTTACTCCAGTCTTCAGAGTCACATGATCATTCAGAAATCACTCTAATATTATTTATTATTGTTATTATTGTTATTACAGGGCTCGAAATTAACCTTTTTTCTTGGTAGCACCGGTGCTCCTAACTTCAAAAATTTAGGTGCACCAGACAAAATTTAGTCGCACCCACCAAAAATTATGAGCACCCTTACTAAATGTTTTATATTAACAGATTCTATTATATATTAACACTCTAATCACAACTAACAAATAAATAAAAATCTGCATGCGCTCACCGGCCCTGCACGCACTGCTTGACGTGAATGAGATGAACTGAAATTAACAATAATAACTGTGCTGTTCTCACGGGTGCTGTCTGATATTGCACAGATGATATTGACATATAACTTATTATTTGCATACGTCATCTTAATAGCAATAAACGTCTTTTCATGAGCTGCAATATTAGTTTCATCTCAGTGAATGCATGCTCTTTAGTGATGGTGAACGCGGTGTCAGTTGCACGACTGACAGCATGGTGACGATTAAATGAATTAAATTAAATTAATTAAAGGATTAAATAACGTTAAAACATCTCATGCTTAAAATGTGTAGATTCAATCCCAAACACTGTTACCTGAAAACTCCGTCCCACCGGCTTTACGGTGAATGCTTTAGTCATTTTCATAGCGGACTGGAAGTCTTTTATCCGCTCTTCGAAAAGTGTAAATGCTGGATTGACATTCAGCACATGATCACTAATCAGATGTGCCATTATTTGTAATTGTAGGTGGTTTCTACACTTAAATCTGTTAGTGTTGCTTTCATTCTCTGGGATCCAGACCTTTACATTTGCGCGGCTGTAGCTTCCTGTCATCAGAACTGAGTAACTGACAGCTGATATTAACCAATCCATTCGCGTTCTGTTCTTGCACAGTCGGCCAATAAGAAGAGCTTGAAGGCGGGGCAAGCATTGCAGGCTTTGTTTACTGCGGCAAGTTGACATGTCAACTGTTTTAAACCATTCCTGAACGCTGCATTTGGTGTTTTTAGGTGTAAAGATGCTTAATGCGTGAATGCCTCCTAATTCCGCGCATGTGGGGAACATTTTGCTGTGAAAACTGGTCGCACGTCCAGTTGATATATATATATATATATATATATATATATATATATATATATATATATATATATATATATATATATATATACACATAGGCCTGTCACGATACCTATTTTTGGTTGTACGATATATTGCACCAAAATATATTGCGATAAACGATATTATTGTCATTTTAAGACCATTTTATGCCACTCATTATATAATGCCAGAATGACAATATAATATCATAATGCAAGTACACTTTCAAAAAACACACAATATTTTATTCTTAAGAATATTTAATTTAATTATAGTCATTTTAACAATTCAATAATTAGGCATTGAAATCAGAATGTGAAAACGCATATCCTAAATGAATAATAATTAGTGTTAACAAAAAAGCGCAAGGTCAAAAGTAATATATCTGCTACCAGATCTATTTTCAGTTGTCAGACATCCACATGAAAATATACTATCGTAGTTTATAGTAAACACTATAGTGTTTTTAACCATACTGACAACTCCAGTAGAGGTAGAGATGTTGCACAATCAGTTAAAATGTTGCTAGAATTGTTTTTATGTATGGGCGATATATATTGCATCACTAAAAATAATTGAATTGATGTCCATGTGTTGTGCGATAAGTCGATATATTGATTATTGTGACAGGCCTATATACACACATCTTATTATAATAATAATCTTCCCAGAATTCTGTCTCTCTAATCCTCTCTAAGTAAGTCCTGGAGGGCTGGTGTCCTGCAAAGTTTAGTTCCAACCCCAATCAGACACACCTGGGCTAGCTAATCAAGCTCTTACTAGGCTTTTTAGGAGCATCCTTGCAGGTTTGTTGAGGCAAGTTGGAGCTAAAATCTGCAGGACACCGGCCCTCCAGGACTGAGTTTGGGGACACACCTGCTCTAAGCCCCTGCTTTTTGCTTTGCTCCACTCTGTTTTGATTAGTCTACGACTTGCAGCAGTATAGTAGTAAATATGGCATGTAACGATACAAAATGTTAAAAAGCCAGCATTTTAAAATATTGTATAACACTTTAATTTAAGATGACGTACAGTAGTTAAACATGTTCCAAGCAATAGTGTATATGCAGGGCTAGTGTTTCTTCCCAAACTGATAAACTTCTGGTGAACGGTTAATGTGACTTTTTCCATTTTATACGGTTCCTTTTACATCATCGATGTTGTAATGCAGGGGTGCTCAACCCTATTCCTGGCGGTTGACCTTCCTGCAGTTTTCAGTTGCTGCCCTTATCAAACACACCTGCCTGTAATTATCAAGTGCTCCTCACGTTCTAAATAATTGGTTCAGGTGTGTTTGATCAGGGTTGGAGCTGAAATCAGCTGGAAGGTCGATCGCCAGGAACAGGGTTGAGCACCCCTGTTTGTAATGTAATTAAAATACAATCAGTTAAAATAGACTTTGGCATTCATTTAGTTGAAGAAATGCCGTTTACACGCACACTCCCGTCAGGATTAGCAGGCTAGCGCGGAAGCTCCATTGAATATACTGGTGTAAAATAAATGTTCATATTTTAAAGACATGGTGGGGGAAAATGTCATTTAATGCAGCGCTGCTTGTACAATCTGAGATCCACTTCATATTGTATATCAATTAGCCAGTGATGATCGCTGATTTTTAAAGAAAACAGACCATAAACGCACCGATTTTGAAATTGCATACAGTTCACCGGATGCGCTTTACCCAGGTTACTGACAAATTAAAAGTCCCTCCGCATACCTCCGCATATACCCTATTATTATATTAATTACAATGAATTATGCAAAATTGCATGTTGTTACTACTGGATATGGTTGAGGTTAGAATGTAGGTTAAGTTTAATGTTAGCTATGTAAAAATTATTAGTATTGCTCAGTAGTTAAATGAATAGTTACTTTCTAACTATGTCACTTTAACATAAAGTGTAACCAATATTGGCATATCTTGAGATGCTATTTTATTGATATAATTTATAGGCTCTTTTAGTGTCACCAACCAATTTAAGTCATTGCATTTCCTGAAGCAAAAAAAAAAAGGAAAAACTGCCAAAACAATCAGCTACCTAATATGTTCAGATTTCAGTTTAATATTTTATTGCAAACATACATGACAACCTAATCAGAAATTGGGGAACATTTTTTAATGATTAGGTTAGCTAACATTATTAGACATACAGCTAGCTGTTAGCTACCTGCTAGCTGATGATTGGAGACAACACAAAGTGAACTGTTTGTGTCATCGTTCTTTCTAGAGTTACAATAAATCTAACAAACAAAATAAATACACACAAACATACAGTACATACATACTGTATATACATAGCCTACATTTATAAAATAATAATAATAATAATAATAATAATAATAATAATCAAACTTAACCCTCCGGTTGACAAATGGGTCAAAAATTACCCATTAACAGCAAAAAAAAAAAGAAAAAAAAAAGATTAAATTGATGGCTTTTTTTATAAATTACCCCAGCATTAGACAAAAATTAACCATTTTGTACATAAAGGGGACAACGATTGTGTTAGAGGTCAATTGTGATCCACAAGCTATAAAACCATTTTTAAGCCACAAAACCACACATTTATAACTTTTAATTTTTCACTGTGTAAATTTTCTAAGAATCAATATAGATGCCCATGCATTTCATTTACATGATGATGATAATTTTAGGGGGTTTTGACATCAAAAAGATTGAATTCAATGCGATTTTTATTTATAAAGCACATTTAAAAGCAATCATTGTTGACCAAAGTACTTTACAAAGTCAGAAAAACATTTAAAAAACGAATAAAATTTAAAAACTTTTATTGAAAAACTTAACCCGAGGTCAATGCCAAGTATTCAAGTGTGTCTTAAGCATTGATTTTTTTTTTTTTTTAAAAAAGACCAACAGTTTGAGCATTTTTTTTACAAGTTGGCAAGATGTTCCAAAAATTTGGAGCAGCTACAGAAAAGGCTCGGTCACCTTTTTGATTGAAAACCCCTGGTTTAGATCATCCCATTTCACAGCACCCAGTTCAGCTTCCCTGGACTTTAATGCAGCCTTTGAATAGTGAAACAATTTCAAACAGTTAGAACAACATCAGTTCTCCAATCTAGCCAAAATCCTCAACCTTTGGCAAAGTGGATTAGATTGTCAGCACAGAAAACAGCATCTTCTCAACATGTCAACAGCATGAAACCAAAGTGTTCCAGGCCTCAGCGACAACTACGTTTGAAGGTCAAAGCAGACATTGTTCATGGGCAGCAAATCAAGACCAAAAGCTGTCACAGCAAATTGTTACAAATTTGTGAATAGACGAATGTAGAGTGTATCAGACTTTCTAACAATGCGTATAAGATAGAGAACATTCAGCCATGTACTGTATATAGGACACTGCATATAGGGACATGGCACAAAAGAAACCCCAGTCCTACTGTACCTAATGCCTTTCTATACAGATTATATAATGCAAAACACCAAGTGAATGAGGATTAATTGTCTGTATTTTACAGATTGCCCTCACAGATCACTATTTGATTAGTGCTTCAGTGATCCTGTACAATAAGGTTGCATACATTTAGCATCAATTAGCATGTTCGCACGGGCCCCTGCAGCATGGGTTAACCGCTCATCTTCTCATAATTAGCTCTCTCTTGTTATGAGGAGTCTCTACAGAGCCCATCATAAGCACACGGCTTTTGCCAAACCCTCTGTGGAAATTGTTCCTATCATTATATACATGTATGAAATTAAATGACAATTGGAGCAGCTCACTTATGAGTCACTGAAGAAATCAGGTTCTATTGGGGAAAAAAATCATGGGGTCTTCTTACGATTATATACATGTGATTTAGTGACAAATGGAGCTTGTCACTTTTGAGTCAGTGGAAGAATTTAAATGGGGAAAAAAGTATATGTTCTGGTGATTATATGCATATATGTGACTAAATGACAAATGAAGCTGTTCAGCTTTGAAACATGCATCGAAAAAAATCTTGTTTCACTGTGGGAAAATTAGAAACATAGGTTCTTATGATAACTAGGGATGCTCCGATCAGGATTTTTGCAGCCAATACCAAGTACCAATTACTTGTCATGGTGATCGGCCGATACAGAGTACCAATTCTGATGCTTCAAGCTTTATTAAGCACATTTTCCCTCTTAACCATGATGCTTAAGTGGAGATCTCGCCTTACCTAAGGGTGCTTTCACATATGTGGTTCGGTTCATTTGGTCCGGACCAAAGGCAACAAATGATACATTGTAGCATTTTTCTGCCGTCTTTGAGCCGCTTTCACACCACACTGATTGCTTTGGTCCGAACCAGTTGAAACGAACCAAAATGCAGTCATGTGGCAAAATCTACATCACTCACTGGCCAGATGTTATTGAACGTATTTCCTAAACTGCTTTTCAATTGGTCAGAATTAACGTGGAACTACCGCAAATAAACAAACCGGCAGACACACAACCTCGCTGCGCTGGCTGATGCAGTATGCCTGGTCATAGTATACTATGTAGTTTGTATGCATCACTTTAGACAAACTATACATTTCGAGAATGAAGGGCGGCTGGGGCTGGAAAACAATGTTTTAACTGTTGGTAAAGCGCTGTCAACAAATATTTTTCCTCCAAACCCCATAAGATAGACAGCGCATCGCACTACGGCAGCTGGATTAGTCCAAAAAGGCGCAGTACTTTTTGCAGTTGGGTCTGTTTTAGTTTGGATCACGTTTTCACCACAAACGAACCGCTCCAGGTTCGTTTGAAAGCGTACCGAGACCACCTCTTCAAGCAGGTCTCGGTACGCTTTTTTGGTGCGCTTTTGGTGCGCACTCGAGTGCGATTGCTACGTTCTCACCTGCCCAAACGAACCGCACCAAGAGGGAAAACGAACTCTAGTGCGATTCAACCGCACTAAATAAGGCAGGTGTGAAAGCACCCTAAGAGAATAAATGAAAGATGCTGCAAATAATCCCTAAACATGTCTCTTATAACCATTTAGTGTGGACATGTCATGGTCAGAAGCAGCTTTACAGAAAATAATAAATAAAACCGATAAAAATATTGGTAAAAAAAACAACTAACAAAGCAATTTCAAGAGTTCACACTTAGCTGATCTATCAAAAGCTTGTTTGGCATGCTGTCCCAGGAGAGAGCCCTGAGCTCAAGGGAACCTCGAGGCCAGGGCTCCCTCCCGTTCGCAGAGCGAGAGGGGAGCTTGAGCTCAGATGGATCTCAAAAACTCCCCAGCTGCAGTAGCCAAGGGAACACTTGAGGAAGAAGGGAGCTAGACAAGTGCTTAATTTGATAAATCTTTTATGCATCTTTGGATGGTGGGAGGAAACCGGAGAACCTGGGGGAAACCCACGCGGACACGGGGAGAATATACAAACTCCTCACAGAAACACCCACCGAACTGTCGGGGACCAGGGCCGGTTGTGTTCTTGCTGTGGGGCTAACAGTGCTAACCACTGGGCCGCCGTGCCACCGATCTATAATAAAGGAGGAGAATGGGGAGGAAGGGTGGTTTCTTCCAGACAAAGATAAATGTGCACTAAAGACTGTGGTTATTTATAGTAACTTAGGAATCATATGATTGGAAGACCATGATTAGCTAATGTGAGACCAGCTGTGGTAAATCATAAGCATGTGATTCTCTCGAAATTAGTTTTTAAATAAACCTCACTTGGAAACATTGCAAATAAAGAAAGAAGAATTCATCATGTCTCAATCAAAGAAAAAGTTTGGAGTTCATGCTTGATGCATACGTAGTTAAAATGTACACCTATAAATGCATATTTGTTTATTGCAGTTAAGTATATTACAGTAAGGTAGGCTATATTATTAAATATTCAAGTTTAAAAAAATAATTTTAACGTTTTTTACATCATTAAAATGTTCAGCTAGGTTTTAGTGAACTTGCAGTATTGTCAAAAACACAGAACTTTCAGTTCTTATTGATGTAAAAAGGCCTAAATACATGCAAGACCATTCCAATATTTTGCTCTCCATCACGTCTGGTTCCTCTGCCTGTAAACTCGTAAACAAACACCTGCGATCGGTTCATCAGATCGGCTAGATTGACGAGTACCAATCGAGTCATAAAATGTGATTATCAGCCGATACCGATCCTGGCTGATTGATCGGAGCATCCCTAGTTATAACATATGTTACTGGCAATGTGTAAAATCTGGCGTTCTATAGCATGCCTAGGAAATGTATAGAATGCCTAAAATGGAACATCAAAATATGAAATGATTGCTTCTTTATACATTGCCTAGGAATTCTATAGAACATTCACTTTATATATTTATACTTTATACAGTGCCTAGGCATTCTATAGAACATTCACTTTATACATTTATACTTTATACATTGCCTAGGAATTCTATAGAACATTCACTTTATATATTTATACTTTTTACAGTGCCTAGGCATTCTATAGAACATTCACTTTATACATTTATACTTTATACATTTCGTAGAAATTCTATAGAACATTCACTTTATACATTTATACTTTATACATTGCCTAGAAATTCTATAGAACATTCACTTTATACATTTATACTTATACATTGCCTAGGCATCCTATAGAACATTCACTTTATACATTTATACTTTATACATTGCCTAGGCATCCTATAGAACATTCACTTTATACATTTATTCTTTTTACATTGTCTAGGCATTCTATAGAACATTCACTTTATACATTTATACTTTATACATTTCGTAGAAATTCTATAGAACATTCACTTTATACATTTATACTTTATACATTGCCTAGAAATTCTATAGAACATTCACTTTATACATTTATACTTTATACATTGCCTAGGCATTCTATAGAACATTCACTTTATACATTTATACTTTATACATTGCCTAGGCATTCTATAGAACATTCACTTTATACATTTATTCTTTTTACATTGTCTAGGCATTCTATAGAATTCCGAGTTGCCGTGTGGCAAAGTATGTATCTGGCCTACCCATGTCATTTTTCCCACCACTGATGTTCCTGGTGGCGCTTGGGTCGTTGTTTGATGGTTGCGATCAAAGCATGTGAATGTTGAATTTTATTGTGATACTCGTACCGGTATTGCCGGTACAAGGTTCCACTTCCACATCACAGACAATATTGTAACAAATACTTCAATCTCGGTTCTCCTGTCATTGTTTTTCTGATAAGAACGTCATATACAGTATGCTTTATTTAATATTCCTTCCACTTTAAAATATGTAATAACCAATAAAGGCTTTTGTTGTGCTCTTCTGACACTTTGCCTAAATAATACTTGTCAATCTTTAATGCCTAGGAATTGTATAGAATGTCTAGAAAAAGTATGCAAAATCTTTACGAAAAACGCTATTTCATACTACAGGCAATCTATACAAATTTGGGATTTAATGGAATTTGCTCACGTAAAAAATAAGTCATTAGTACAATCATTTCTCTGTTTGTGATATACTGTATGTACATATGTGATATTCATTCACCTATGAGTGAGAGGTTTCGCTAATAATAGCTTTTTAATGTTCATGACATTTAAAGTATTTCAATATCTGAATTGTGTATAAGGATTTATTTACAGTTGTAAAAGAGATTGTTCCAGTCATTAAATCTGATTGGCTGAGCCACATATGGAAGTAGTTTAAAAACAAGGTTTCTTTCTTTCTTAAAATATTGGCTTTTGGCAGTTCAACCAAGTAATGAGTTAAAAAAAAGATCTATACCTCACACAGGTGAGTGGGCTTGACAAACCACCTGTAGAAAACACACTCTTTCATCTCGCTGACACTTTAACTGACACTTGCACCAGTTTTGCACATTTGCATCAGACTCTTTCTTAGAATCTCTTCATATCTATAAAAAATATACTTACTGCGTCCCAATTCAGATATACTACGCCCTAAAAGTATGTACTTTTTTTTGTAAAGAAAAAGTATATACTTTTGAGTGTGTAACAGAAGAGTATGCAAGCTTTGGGACATACTACTTCCTTGTTAACAGGTTATGTTGCTTAGATACGTCACCTGTCAATCATATCAACACATCCACATTTCTTTCATATTTAATTACCTAACTTATTGGAGAAGCAGCAGCAGGTTAATCTGCCATTTGCAAATCTTTCATGCAAAGAAATCTCCTCAGCTCTTTGGGTAATTGTGCATTCAGAAGTTAATCTCCAAACATATCCTGATATAAGTTCACATTGTTGTTGCAGATGAAATATATGTTCCAGTTAGCTATATTGATTAACAGTCATTCACAACATTACCGAAGCCTCTCAACTTGATGGTTGGTCTCGTGTGTGTGCCATGTTTGTAGTTTGTTTACACTTTGCGCAATCAGCATTTCTTGTGTGTATTGCCTCTTCTTGTTGAATTGCTGAATGCCTCTTCGATCGTAAGTCACTTTACACAAAAGTGTCTGCTAAATAACTAAATCTAAAATGTAAATGTATGTATTATGGCGGATATACCAGTTCTCACCTTAAAAATGGAAAGATGAGTTCACTGCTTTATGACATACAGAACATTCAGTGTGTTCTGTCAAAATGTGACACCACATTTTGGAAAAAGCAGTCCATCATTTACAAACTGCATGCCGAAAACTAACACGCATAGCACAGAATACACTGCAGAAATAATAAGAGTATGGAAGTACACTTTAACAGATGGAAATGCAGTAAAACATACACTGCCTGTCCAAAAAATAGAAGTTACCACCTGAATTTAACTAAGCAGAAAAGGATAGAGCCTCGCATTGGATAATAACTGCATGGATGATTATGTTTCATAATAAAGAACTCACAGCAGTGTTTGATAGGGAAATTAAGAGCATTTCTACATGCACAATGCAAAGGGAACTCAAGGGATTGGGACTAGCTGTGTAGCTTAAGAAATCCAATTATCAGTGAGGCTAATCATAAAAAAAAACTTAAATTTGCTGGGGAACGTAATGTTTGGACTCTAGAGCAATGGAAGAAGATCACATGGTCTGAGTCCAGATTTACCCTGCTCCAGAGTGATGGTTGCATTATGGTAATAAAAGAAATGGATGAATTGACGTTCCATCATGTCTAGCCTCTACCATTTAACCCTGTGGGGGAGTGCTATGATCTGGGGATGCTGCAATTGGCTTGAAGTTCAGCAGTAATGTGCAAAAAGGACGAGCTTAGCTGACTACAAAACTACACTGAAATGAGTGGATTTTTTTCTTCCTTGATGGTACATTCTTTTTTCAAGGTGACAATGACAGGATTCTTCAGGGTCAAATTGTGAAAGAGTGGTTCAGCGAGGGGGCGGCGCGGTGAGTAGAGCTGTTGTCTCACAACAAGAAGGTTGCTGGTTCAAGCCTCGACTGAGTCAGTTGCCATTTCTGTGTAGAGTTTGCATGTTCTCCCCGTGTTCACGTGGGTTTCCTCTGGGTGCTCCACTTTCCCCCACAAGTCCAAAGACATGCACTATAGGTGCATGCACTATAGGTGAAGCTAAATTGTTCGTAGTGTATGTGTTTGAATGAGAGTGTATGGGTGTTTCCCAGTGATGGGTTGCAGCTGAAAGGGCATACGCTGCGTAAAAACATATGCTGGATAAGTTCTTTCCACTGTGTCGACCCCTGATTAATAAAGGGACTAAGCCGAAAACAAAATTAATGAATGAATGGTTCAGCGAGCATGAGACATCATTTTTACACATGGATTGGCCACCACAGAGTCCAGATGTTAACCATGTTGAGAATCTTTTGAATTTGCTAAGAAAGCCAAAAACAAAATTAATGAATGAATGGTTTAGCGAGCATGAGACATAATTTTTACACATGGATTGGCCACCACAGAGTTCAGACTTTAACAATATTGAGAATCTTTTAGATTTGCTCAGAACAAAAAGAAATCTCCCAAACTGTACTATTAATGCAACTCTGGACAGGAATAAATGTGGTGACATTGCAGAAGCATATTGAATCAATGCCACAAGAAATGTGTGCTATACTCAAAGCTAAAGGTGATCCAATTAAATATCAGTGTGTGTGACAGGCAGTGTATTAGAAATGCTTTTCAGGTGGCAATGTTTGCATGCGACTTTTGTAGCCGTCCTAAATTCTAATGAATATGTACCACTAGTTTCCTCAGCTGTAATGGTGTCATTGCACAATGTATGGTGGTGTACTGCCATATTCATGAGCCAACTCTACAGATTGTATTATAAAGACAACAGATAATTGGTTGGAAAAAAATGTGTGAAATCACATTTCAAACAATCCCCCTTTTTACCATATTTTTTTTATCTCTTCCCAGCATGATTGTGTGTGTGTGCGTGTGTGTGTGTTTGTGTGTGTGTGTGTTCTTGGAAATAATCATCCTTAGAAAGTACGCTGAGAATATAGGCTTGCTTCTTTCATCCTGTCAGCGAACAAAGAGCTATTTAAGAGTCAATGCATTTAATTGTGTGTCTTGTCGAAACAGAGGCAGTGTTAAGAAATGTTGGTGTGCCTGTGTAGGAGTTTGTGTGAGCGTGTTTGTTTTCAGTCACTTTGAATTATAATGTTATCAAGGGAGAGCACTTGAAAACAAGGCCATCAGCTCAGATTTCGAAAGCAAAAGGGAAGCGTTTATCACGCCGCCATGTGATCGACATCCAGTGTTTTTACTCTGTCAATATGCTTAGTAGCTTGAGGAAGAAGTGTCATTCGTTTTCGGGTTGTCTTCATGCTTTCAGCAGAAGGCCGTTTGTGTGACAGTTCATTCAGAGGAGGACATGCGTTTCTCTAGTGGACATTCATTGTGGGCCGTGCTTAAAGTGACGGATTCGCTTTAAATGGCTCCCTGCCACTTACGTTGCAACAGATAAGTCACTGTTTGCTTTCATGGAGCAAAGCCGAAATCTCTTTTATGTGTATGTTTTTAATGCACCAGGACACTTAGACCCAGTGCCGGCCCGTAGGGTTGAGGGGCCCTAGGCGAGATAAAAAAAAAATTGGGCCCACTGCTGTAAAAACAGTGAGAGGAAAGCACAAGAAATATACAATTTTTAATATTTAAGTGTATAAATTCTTATTAACTGTAGAATATTTAACCTATAATACATACAGTTGAAATCAGAATTAGTAGCCCCCCTGAATTATTAACCCCCTGTTTATTTCTTTTCCCAATTTCTGTTTAACAGAGAGATTTTTTTCAGCACATTTCTAAACATAATAGTTTTAATAACTCATTTCTAATAACTGATTTCTTTAATCTTTGCCATGATGACAGTAAATAATATTTTACTAGATATTTTTCAAGCCACTTCTATACAGCTTAAAGTGATATTTAAAGGCTTAACTAGGTTAATAAGGTTAACTAGGCAGTTTAGGGTAATTAGGCAAGTTATTGTATAACGATGGTTTGTTCTGTAGACTATTAAAAAAAGATAACTTAAAGGGGCTAATAATTTTGACCTTAATGTTTTAAAAAAAATTAAAAACTGCTTTTATTCTAGCCGAAATAAAACAAATGAGACTTTCTCCAGAAGAACAAATATTATCAGACTTACTGTGAAATTGTCTTTGCTCTGTTAAACATCATTTGGGAAATATTTAAAAAAAGAAAAATTCAAAGGGGGGCTAATAATTCGACTTCAACTGTATGTAAAAATATTTACTCAGATTTAAACAAAGGTTTGCAAGCCAGAAATCACTCATTTAAACAATAAAGGATATAAGTATGACATATACAAATAAAACATGAATCAAATGCCTTTTTTTTTGTAAATGAATAACATACAAATATATGCATAAATAACTAGAAATGCAGGAGACATTTTAGCTTGTTTTTACACACATATTTACCCAAACAAAACTTTGCATTAGATGTTGGACAGTGGGGAACATTCGATTTGACCAAAATGAGGGGGAAATCAGTTTTTTTTCAGCAGGGTGAATTAGATAATTAATTGATTATTTAATAAAATATGCAGAATTTGGCCTATTTTTTTTCTTCTCACATATCACACAAATATTTCTGTGATCATGCACTCTCAGAAATAAAGGTACAGGAGCTGTCACTGGGCCAGTACCTTTCCAAAAGGTACATGTTTGTACCTGAAGGGTCCATAATGGTACCTCAAAGGTACCTTTTAGGTACATTTGGGTACTAATATGCACCTTTTATGTACCACTGTGGACTCTTTGGGTACAAATATGTATCTTTTAAAAAGGTACTGCCCCAGTGACAGCTCCTGTACCTTTATTTCTGAGAGTGTGGGCATTGTTGCATTTATTAAAACAAGTCCTAATACTGTATTACTAAATAATGTATTGCTCAAGCAGAACATAGCTTACTTTGAACTTGCTTTTCTTCCTCTGCTTTTCTTTCTTTTTTGTCTCTGGAAAGATGGCGTTTGGTTTGGACGCCATTTCATTTTAACACTGTAAAACCCAAAAAGTTGGTAACTCAAACCATTTTAGGAAATCGATTGCAACAAACCATTTAAGTTCAAAAACTAATCCTAATGAGTACTGTAAACTTAATCATTTGAGTAAATGAAGCAATTTGTGTACTGTAAAACCCAATAAGTAAAGGCAACTCAAACCGTTTGAGGAAACTGATTGCTACAAACCATTTGAGTTAAAGTAAACTGAGTACTGTGAACTTACTCCATTTAAGATGAAGTAATGAGGTATTTAATTAACTCATTACCTTCAACACTGAGTTCAAAGCTCTTTTCAAATGAGTAGAATTAACTTTCAGTAAATTTTGAGTTATCTACACTCATTTCATTTGATAAAGTTGACTGTTGGGTTTTACAGTGAAATTAAAATTTGATTAAGATCGATTAAAAATAGCAACAACACTTGCGTCATATTACTTAAGACTTTAAGACACTTTTTCGGCTTTATATCCAACGTGAGCAATTTGGACCGATATGTGGAATCTAAGTAGGAATACGCTACGTCATTCTAGTTCACCGAATAGCCGATCGCGGGTGGTGTTATGCGAAATGGAGTGTGGTGATGCTGGGTATGTTTCTAATATGTTTCTTGGACGGGCTGGCACTGCTTAGACCATATACAAATATAGTTCATTATATAATCAAAATGTAATATTACACTATTGAACTGCATTCTCACTAAGATCAATAAGTACATGTTTAGGGGCTTGTAGTAAAAATTAGCAACAAAATAAAAGTTGACCCACTGCAAAATTAAATTACAACTACAACTAATTCCAACTAAGCAATCATAATTGCATTGAAATGTTAAAATGGACGAACCGTGTCAATTCACATTTTAATTTTAATTTCACAGCTTGAGTTTTGCGCCACCTGTTTTGACTGACTTGCTTTTCCAACCCTACCTTTTAATGAGATCTTTTTAAGAAATGCAGAATATACAGTTAACATACAGTGGGGAAAATAAGTATTGAACACATCATGTTTTTTTTTCCTGGAAATAATATTTCTAAAGGATATGTTGACATGGAATTAAAACAGATTTGGTAAAAACCCAACCATTCAAACATAAAAATAAAACAAAACAAAAGAAATCTGAAAAATTTGTTATGTGTAATAACAATGAAATGACACAAGGAGAAAGTACTGAAATACTGAAACATATTTAATACTTTATAGAAAAGGCCCTTTTTTAATTATGGCAGCTTAAAGACGCCTCTCATATGGAGAATGAAGTCACATGCATTACTCAGGTGTGAGTTTTTCACAGACTTCTGTGGGTTTCATCTATCAAATCTGATCTTTAATTTGTATTTTCTATTGGATTCAAGTCAGGTGATTGGCTAGGCCATTCTACAGCTTGATTTTCTTACTCTGAAAGCATTTACGAGTTTGCTTGGCTGTTTTTTTGGATCATTGTCTTGCTTAAATGTCCACCCTGGTTTCATCTTCATCATCCTCATATGTAGATGTTGGACTGAAGTAGGTAATATTAATTCACAATGATGAAGGGCAGAGGGTTACTAAAGAACTACTGAGAGATTTCAGCTGCTGTCTGGGCTTTCACTGCCTTTTTACACCTCCCTTTCTCCATGTGTTCAATACTTCCTCCCTGCTTCATTTCATTTTATTACACATAACTTAATTTGTAAACTAATAAGGTTTGTTTTCTATGCATATATGGATTTCTTTTGTTGTTACCAACATCTGGGGGAAATTTCAAGTCAACGGCACCTTTAGAAATATGTTTTCTGAGAAAAATGGTGACATGTTCAATACTTATTTTCCCAGCTGTAGATGTAAAATACACAAATGTATACAAACATTACATAATGATACACACTGATATAACTGTATAATTACCAGTATGAAAAAAATACATGCGTATATCAATACACAATTTCATCATTCTTGTTTTTTTACCTCATTTTCCATATAATTCAATGTCTAATCTAACATTAATCTATCATTTAATGTTAAATTACAATTTGTCCAAATAAATTTGATTTCCACAATAAACTTTTCATATTAAACAACGCCTAAATCATCACAGCAATTCATCCAGTAATTATTTACACCATTTTCTTTTTCTTTTTTTTTTCTTTTGGATAAACTGTACATTTCTAAACAACTTTTATTTATATGACAAACATATTAAAGAGTATACCATTAAAATCTGAGACACGACATACAAAAAAAAATAAAATAAATAAACTCCCTTAGGACAATAAGTCCACAGCTCCAGCATCCAGATGGTTTCATTAATGCCTCAGATCAGTATGATCTCTGTTCTAAGGTCAGCACACAGTCAGATCAATGACTCAGCCTTGCTCTCAGACCAGTCTTTTGTCATAAAGTAATAAATCAGTTGTACCAAAATGCTTCCATGCTTTCATTTCATTCTGTCACACGGCCGAAAAGGCTGCGAAAGGGGTGCAGAGTTTGGCATTGATCTCCTGCCAGAGCTCTCGGCCACCATGACTAGGCGGCTTTCAGGAAAGATGTCGTGAAGAGCTCAGTCTCAAATCCGAAATGTCTGGGGTTGCTTGAGCACAGAAAACTCTGTCTGTAAGGCAGGTCTCATTATTTGTGAACTAGTGTTTAGATTTGCTCTGGGGATTTGTTCACTCGCTGCAACTAAAAGACACTGTTTTCCAGACTGACGGTGTGAAGCAGGAAACTGTTTAGAGGCCTTACAAAGATATTGAGCCTTGATTTATCTCTCAAATGGAGTGTATATATGGGAAAAAAGTGACATCCAGGACCTTAAGGACATAAATATGCCCATTGAAACCAATTAAAACTCCAATATTTAATCGCAGTGCATTTTGAGCCAAGCATTATGCATTCTTTGTTAATAGACTTTTATTTTGTTGGCAAAGATTCAACATTTTAAGTATTTAAAAAAATAAATTAACTTTTATGGCACTTTTTTGCCACTGTTTTCCGACATTTGACATACAGAGCAAAATTTTATTGTTGCCTGTTTTTTTGAGGCAACAGTGCTAACCACTGTGCCACCGTGGCACCCCCAACATTTTTATTTTACAGTGTATTTGTTTGCTTCAGTATGGAAGTCAGTGGTTCCATTTTTTTCCATTTTTTTTTTTTTTTTTTCAAAATATCTTCTTCAGGATAGTCGTATATCAATTTTTGGAATTGAGTAAACTTGAGTAAAGCCCTTGAGTAAAGAAATGCCATACCCAAATTGGGTACAATATGGACTAACCCAAACATTGGGTTAAATTTGGTCCAATTAATTTAAATTAACCCAGCAGTTAGGTTAGTCTCTATTACATCCAGAATTGGATTGAAATAACCCTGCATTTTTAGAGAGAATAGTGAGTAAATATTAATTTGGGTGAACTATCCCTTTAAGAGTGTACAAGAAAACAACGTAGAAAGAGAAAGTATTTATATTAAAAAAGTTAGAACAACACATTTAACTTTAAAAATAAAATAGCAAAAAAATGATTAAATAAATAATATTTTTATTTAAAATATTTATTTAAATAATATCTTTTAAATAAATTATTTAATTAATTATTATTTTTTTAATCATCAACTTGCAATACATTAATAGGTTTAAACAGAAAAGATGCAATGTACTGTCAGTAAAGCATACAAATATTAAAATACCAATGTTGATTCTCTAGAATAGGGGTGCCCAAACTTTTTGGCCAAAAATCAAATATAATTGATAGCCTGGGCCGCAGATAAATGTACCAAACTATTTTACATTATGGGTAATTTCCTAATTTATTTCCTAATATTTAAAAATAAAAAGTAAACATTACTTTGACTTGTATTAACTAATTTAGTGTTACTTTTTAAATTATATTTTATTGCAATTGAAAATAATCACATTTATAACACAGTGGAGTTCAATGCTGAATACACTAGTCAAGCAAAATCTGCCTTTGTCTTGATTTGCTCACCAAAGTCCTATAACCGTCAGGTGACAGTATTTACATTTAAACTAAATCCAGCCTGATCTCACATGGAAACATAACTATTTTATGTTTTGTAAGTTTAGTGGCTAATTTGTCTAAATTTGTACAAGTTCAGTCATACGAAAATGTACGATTTTAAAAAGGAGGCGTAGCACCGCCCCCGCCCCTAAACCCAACCATCATTGTCCAACATAGGCTCATTCAGAAAACGTAGGCCTATATACAGTTCTGGAGATTGTGAATTATGCAGCCAGAAGTACGTATGGCTGCATTTCGACTTTAAAACGAACTCTACGGGGTGGCATGACATCGCTCCTTTTCGTGCTTACCAGCTGACCACTTAACTCCATATGGACAGCTTTTTCTGCTGTTACCAGTTTTTCATGTGGCTCACTGTGTACATCAGCGGACTTGAGACACTGAGAGGAGTTGAACACAATGACATGGTTCTAAAACATTGAAGAATGGTTCCAGAAAGCAGGTAAGACAAAAGCAAAAGCCAATAAATAAATAAATAAATAAACAAGTAAATAACAAGGTGGGAATGTGGTAAAATCTGAAAATGTGGTAAAAATCAGGCAAGGGCTTTTCTTTTTCTGGATTGCCTTTGAAAACACTGTCGGTTGGGTTTAAGGAAGGGGGTGGGCAGGTCAATCGGTGCTTTTGAAAAGACTATTGGTTGGGTTTAGGGAAGGAGGAGGGTGGGTCAGTCGATCACTCAATCAGTCAGTCAGTCGACAGCGGCCTGTGGTGGATTTACGCAAGAAGAGCAGGTGCGAATGGCACTCGCGAGAGAAATTTGAGGTCTGAAATAGTCTACACTGGTGGATTCGCGAAAACAAAAACTGCAAAAAAAAAGTACCTCCTTGGACATATTTGGCATTCTCCAGAAATATGGGGTATGTTTTCAGAATGAGCCTGGGTTGTCATTGGGGGATAAGCAAATCGTACTAAATTGTATGGATGAGATTGTACAAATTTATCCGAATTGGCCACTAAATCAAAAAGTTTGCCATGAGATTGTTTTGACTAAATCTGATTAATTGACACCATTTAAATTGAAACGTTTAATATCAGTTAGCTTTTTTGTAACTTAACAATAAAACAAACAAATAAAAGGTTACATTAAATTTGAAATGACAATCTCTAAGGGTGTCACGGTGGCACAGTGGGTATCACGATCGCCTCACAGCAAGAAGATCGCTGGTTCGAGCCCCGGATGGGTCAGTTGGCATTTCTGTGTGGAGTTTGCATGTTTTCCCCATGTTCGCGTGGGTTTCCTCTGGGTGCTTCGGTTTCCCCCACAGTCCAAAGACATGGGGAATAGGTGAATTGAATAAGCTAAATTGACCATACACCCTTAAAAGAAACGGTTCTATATAGAACCAAAAATGGTTCTATCAAGCGCTTCATATATGGAACCTCAAAAAGGTTCTATATAGAACCATTTTAGGGGTTCATTAAATAGAACCCCAAATGGTTCTTTGAATTTAAGTTAGATGGTTCTATTTAGAACCATTTAAGGGTTCTTTTCATTTATTATTGAATTAATGTTATTTATTATTAAATAAAAAAATAAAACCAATCCAGAAAATTCAAATTGTTTAAATTTATTCAATTCATTTATACAAATATTTTTTTAATAATATTTAAAATTGCACCTCTGCATACTTTGTATTAGATGGCAGATCTACCTCTAAACATTTTACATTTTATTATTTAATTAGTAAACATCATTAACAGCTTGATGGCATTCAACAATCTAATTCTACTAATTTCACTTTTGATAAACTTTCATAAGCTTGTTTACTGTTAAAACCATTACACTACTCAACTTTCAAACATCTCTAAAATAAAGAAAAATATATCACAATGCATATACAGTCGAAACAATAAACAAATAATTAAAACATCTATTAAATAACACTACAATTTCAACAAGTTGACGGTACATGTATGTATTGGTCATGGCGACAACCATTTTAACACATAATGTTTAATGAAAGTCATTAAAGAAAGTGTTTAATGGCACACAAAACATTGCAAAATGATTAGACAAAACACTGCGAACAGCCATTCCACAACCTGTAGCATGTCCATGTCTGTCGGTCTCTCTTATAATGTAAATAGTTTTGTCCATGGGTGGCACAGTGGCTCACTGGGTAGAACTGTCACCTCACAGCAAGGTCACTGTTTCGAGTCCCGACTGGGCCAGCTGGCATTTCTGTGTGGAGTTTGCAAGTACTCCCAGTGGTCGTGTGGGTTTCCTCTGGGTGCTTTGGTTTGCCCTGCAGTCCAAAGGCATGCACACAGTATATGTGACCTCGCCATAGTGAGTGAATGTGTGTAGTTGTAAGAGAGAGTATATGGGTGTTTCCCAGTGCTGGGTTGCGGCTGGAAAGGCAAAGTAACTGGTGATTCATTCCACTGTGGTGCCTCTGATAAATGATTGAGCTGAAGGATAGCGAGTGAGTGTTGTCCATTGTAATGCTGACACTTCAAGCCTTGACAGAATCAGGAGAGCTGTTGAATCCTGGTTGGTGTAGGACCTTTGGATTTTCTGTAAAACAATATTGTAATGTTCAGTACTTTTAACCAATAACCACAAGTGATCAAATAGAATTACAGTTATAATTAAAGTGTGTGTGTGTGTGTGTGTGTGTGTGTGTGTGTTTGTGTTTGTGTTTGTGTTTGAGGGGGATATAGGGTGTAGTTACCTTCTGTGGTTTCTTCTGCTGGTCCAGTGAGGCTGACGTAGCACTTCCTTCTTTCCTTCCCTTCTTTTGGGCAATTTCTTTTAAAGATTTTCTGTGTTCTTCACCAAGTCTTTCTATGCAGCATCCTAAATGCAAAATATTTTGTTAACTTCATGTGAAAATGACACATTTTCAGCAATACATGATCCTTAAAGTCATCCCGAACTCAAGGTTTCAATTGTATAACATACAGTGATGCATTTTCAAGACCGAATGCTCAATAAGAAACATGATGCGCACAAAGTTGATTAGAAATACAGTGTAGACAGCTGTAATATATTTTCTATTCAATCTGCAATTCATTTGTTACAAAATTTCATGAAATGTACATTTCTGAGTGACCTGAATTCAGTAGGTACATTAAATGAAACAGTAAATTTAGAATAGGTACAAAACAAAATAACTCTATATCAAATAACATACATCATATTTGGCAGATACTTTTATCCAAAGGACTTGGATTGTCTTTAATCTATACATTTATTAGTATGTGAGCCCTGGAACACCTTTGGCATTGCTAATGCATTGCTTTACCAAATGAGCTATAAGAATGTAACATACACTGATTTTTCATATCTATTTGGCACACAACGTAACAGTGTTTACTCACAAGCAGTGGCACTCCAAGAAGAAGAAACTGCTCCATTAGTTCTGCAAATTCCTCCATAATATGTACTCTGGAATAGAGTGCATTTCGTTCGGTTCTTGACTTAAGATTAACTGGTGTCACATTCCAGGTCCATCACAATCTGAGGTAGGAAGACAGCATTGTAGAGTGTGTAAATATGAATTTAAATCACAGAATTAATCGACCTTTGACATAAAATAAAATTTATTGAACTGAACTTGCCTTGTGTTAAGTTCCTCAGTCTAGTTCACTTCCTTTTGATCCCATACTTTTGCTTCATTTGCAAGATAATTGATGAGCTCACCACTGAAATCCTTTCATTTCTAAATTTGTTTTGAAGACTTTCCAACAAGGTATCCTGTAGGCAAATTTACACTTTCTTTCAAAACCAATTTTTCTCTGCAAGACTTTTTAATAAGCAATGAGCTTAATATTCTCACTGTATTAAAACTGCACCAATAAGGAATAGAATATTTTTGTGATACATATATTATTTCAGCACCCAACAACCAAGTCTGAAATATGCATGTTATAAAATACAATAATTTACCAGGTGTGCTTGTTGATGTCAAATTATGGATGGGGCATGAGTCCTTCTTTAAGCTGGGATCCTTCCTCTTTAAAGCTACTTGTGTCCTGCAGGCCAAGGTTGGGAACTTAATATGGGTTCCATGACTCTTTTCTGTAATCATGAATACAATGTTAATGTCTTTTATAATATTCATTTAATTTTAGTTACCACAATACAGTTTGTTTGGATTTTAAAACAATGATACATACCAAGCACAAGATTTATGATGCAGTTCAGTTTCCAGGCTGTTTGAAGACAAATAAGATATATATTAAAATATGAATTTTAAATATATATATTTAACAAGGTTCAATATTTCAAAATACATTTAGCCTGCATTTTTATGTCCTTCATAAATAACACCTGATCTTTCATCTATGGATTATTAAAATATGTTTTGGCTTTAAAAGGTTTCAATAATTCAATAATATATTAGCAATATATTGCACATCATTCACATCAATCTACATTGTAAAAGCGCTATAGAAATAAAGATGAATTGATCTGAATTGAATCGTCACGAATTCAGCGCGTGCACGGTGCGGTTACGAGCGCTGCACTGCCCTTGCGGGTTTTAATGCAGACTAGCCCGAATGTCTCAACAGTGGGCAGTAGTGTCCACTACTTTGCAGAGTTTAGGTCAAACCCTGATAAAACACACACGAACAAGCTAGAAGTGAGCGTTTGTTCAGTGGTGAAGCAAAAACTTGCGGGGAAAAAAGTGGAAATCGGCTCATATCAAATTTCCGTTAAAACAATGTGCACGCGCTTATTCACGCTCCCTCTCGAAGCTCGCTCTCAAATAACACGGCTGTGTTATTGTTATTGGTAGTTTAATTAATATTGACAAACAAATAAAGCGAGATTGTAACTTATTTCTAATACATAGCAGAGCAAATTCAACTTACGCAGATTTCTGAACCCAGGGTGACGATCGAGGTCATCAGTAAAGCACAGTATTTATCCATATAAACGTTACTCCCAACCCCCATATTCAGTCTGTATCACAATATAACAAGGGATTTTCTATCAAATAGAAACATTAACGTTACCTCATAATCGAAATATTTCATTATTATAATATTTTTAATTAATAACGTACCTGAATGATGAAGCTGAAATATTGGACTTCTCCTTTTCAAAAATTAACCGTCACTCTCGACTCGAGGCTCTTCACCACCAGTCCACCAATAGGAATGACGACACCAGAGGGCTTTTTTATGATTATTAGTTTTAAATAAATTATTAAACCATAACAACGTGGTACTGCACAGTCTAAATAAACTAGTTATTTTATTTATTTCACAAAATAATTTGTCAAAAATGTTAAATATTAAGTATATATAAAATGCTAATGTACAAACCTGCATGAAAAAAATTCCATCATACTGTACATTGATTAGGTTTTTGACCACAGCAATCATTTTATTAGGTTTGGACTCAAAAATCGTGGTCTCTCTGTGTTATAGCTTATAATTATTTTATAATATTTAATAATTATCTAATAAATTAAAAATTATAGAACCATTTTAATCAAAAAGGTTCTTTGCACTCAAAGGGTTCTAAATAGAACCATTTTTAGGGTAAAAGGTTCTATTTGCCAAGTATAGAACCCCAGGGTTCTATATAGAACCTCAATGAACCTTTTTTTTTAGAGTGTAGGATTATAATAAAGCATATTAATAATATAAACCGTGTTGTTAAACACTAATTGTGTTTTACTGGGATGGATTGTTACTGGTTTTGATCTTCATCTCTGAAGTCTCTGTTGTAGTCTAATACTCTCTGAGCCTCTCTTTCTGAGAGCCACTTCTTGACTATCTGACCACAAAAACGCTCCAGTTCAGGGCTCTCAATGAAAATGAATTGATTGAGTGAGTCAGTACCGCCGCTCCCTATACGCAGAGTACGCAGGCTGAGTAGGGCCTCAGCTCCGGAAGGGGGCACCATCTCGGACGATTGCTAAAAAAAACAATATTAACATTTATTTAATAATA
The DNA here is from genome assembly GCA_903798195.1 of Danio kyathit. Classification (NCBI taxonomy): domain Eukaryota; kingdom Metazoa; phylum Chordata; class Actinopteri; order Cypriniformes; family Danionidae; genus Danio; species Danio kyathit. Next base: position 37,106,011 of record LR812529.1, on the reverse strand, counting down.
TTAACATAAACTGAGTGTAAATAAAGTGTATATTGATAATATGTTGTTTAATAAATTAAAAAAAATTCATTTTATGACGAACGCAAAAACAAACATGTGACGTAATTTTTTCCGTGTATGCGCATAGACGCGTACGCGCGGTGCGGTCCGGTCCACTGTCTGTGCGGCTGCTAGCAGCAAATATTTATAATTGATGCAAGTTGCAGCTCTATCCCCGGGAAGACAACAGCAGTCTGGAGCCGAGAAGAGAAAAAAAGGGCAAGATGAATCGCGTGCATCATTTTCAGGTAACTTCCATGAATCTGGAAAACATATTTTTGCTTGTTCACTAGTGAGGCTAACGTTTAAACTTCGCCACAACTGCACCAAATCTGCATTATTTGTTGTTGTTTACGTTCAGTTTATTTGCTTTGCGGCTCTGCATTGTGCTTTAAACTATGACAGGACATGTTTTATGACTTTTCGCATTTGCCCCTCTTCCCTATGTTGCTGGTAAATACACAAACTCAATTCTTTTAACAACTTGTGCAATACTTTACAATTCTGTTTGCACACCAGCTACATACACATGCACTGCACAATTATTTTCACTGTATGTATTATTTATTATTATATAGTTATTATATTATGTTATATAATTATATATTAAATAATTATTTTCAGTTGTTTATTGTTTTGTCTATTTCTATACATTTCTTATTGCTGCTGTTGTTATTGCTTGTATCACTGCAATGAAAATAAAGTCCCTTTTTTTCCTTTACATCGGTGGATTGGTGTGTTTTAGGCCGGTTTTTCATTTTTGTACATTACAATATGAAATAACAAAACTGACTCATTCTGTCATTTCTGAAAGATCAATAATATAAAACCTAATATTATATAAAAGCATGAATTCATTAATGATTATTTTTTTTCTGAATGTCAAAGTTTTTGTTTAAAAACACACTAATTTTAATACACTTTTTAATTCCTAAAAACCTCAAATGTCTTTGATTTATACTGACAGTGAGAGTCAGTGTTTGGCACCATAGATTATAATGCAAGTTAAATCCACAATACCAATCCAAAATACTGGAAGTATTTCAGTACAGTGTAAGTTCCTTAACTAAAAAGACACCAGTTTATTTGTTCACTGCAACTTGGCATTTAGGAACCAAGGACTTAAAAAAAACGTCTTTCTTTGTAAAAGGCACTACATTTAGATTATTTATCTGCAACATTGTGTTGTTTAATTACAGTTTTGCTTTTGCACAATAAATGTTCTCAAACGACATGCAACGTTTCTTTATTTCTTAAAAAAAATAGCAGTATGGCTTTCCTAAGGGTCTATGTAACCTGTTCTGAAATGGTTCTATTATAATTTATATATCGCAATATATATCGTTATCGCAAGAGGCTGCAATGTGTGTATGTGTATGTGTGTGTATATATGTGTATGCAATGTGTGTATGTGTGTGTATATATGTGTATGTATATGTGTGTGTGTGTGTGTGTGTGTGTGTGTGTGTATATATATGTATGTATGTGTGTGTGTGTGTATATATATGTATGTATGGAAGTATGTAATATACATATATAATATACGTACTACCCACACTTAAATTGTTTTTTAGAAACAGGGGAACAATCATCAACACAACACAACATCAGACACAAACTTCAACACTTTTGAAACAGACAATTAAGCAGATAAACACAACACAACCTTTTTTTTGTACAACACAACTTTATTGAACTTTAAACTTTCCCTCGCCCCCAAAATAAAATATGACTGTCTTTCCCTCTCGTAATGCAGCCTCAGCCCTGGAGGCAGGTCTGGTGCTGGGCCACTTAAGCTTCTCCTCCTCTATTTTATCTTCTGTCTTCTCTTCCTCTTTCCTGGGCCTCCTCCTCCTCCTTCTCTTTTTCACTTTCTCCTCTTCCATGTTCTCCTCCTTTTCAGTGTCATTCATCTCTTTCTCCTCTGCGTTCTTTTCCATCTCCTCACTTTCCTTTTCTTTCGCCGCCTCCTCTTCCACACTGCAATTTCTTCTTGGCCTCCTCCTTCTCCTTCTCTTCTTCTTAACTATCTCCTCCTCCATGTTCTCCTCCTCCTTCTCCTCCCTCTCCTCATTTTCAATGTGTTTTATTTCCTCCTCATTTTTCTCCTTCTCTGCTTTCATCATGTCTTCCTCCATCTCTCTTTTCATCTTGTCCTCCTCCTCCTCCTTTATTTGTCCAATGAAGAACTTTGGCACGTCTTCATTTGTGTTCTCTTTCTCTTTCTCCATCTCCTTCTGTTCAATCACCACCTCCTCCTCCTCTTTCTCCTCCACCTTCTCCTCCGCACGTTTCTTCTCCTCCTCCTCCATTTTCCTCCTCCAAAACTCTTCTTCTGACAGCCGACTGCTAATCTTTTTCTTTCTTCTCTTTTTCTTCTCTTCCTCCTTTGGCTTCTCTTCATTTGTGTTCTCTTTGTCCTTCACCTCCTCCTGTTCAATCACCACCTCCTCCTGTTTCTCCTTCACCTCCTCCTGTTCAATCACCACCTCCTCCTCTTTCTCCTTCACCTCCTTCTGTTCCATCACCACCTCCTCCTCTTTCTCCAAAATCTCATCCTTCTTTTTAATCATCTCCTTCACCTTCTCCACCACCTCCTCGTTCAGTATCAACTCCACTTCTTCCACTTTCACCATAATTTCCTCATAGATCTCATTCTCATAGTCTGTTGAAAAAGAAACGATTGCAGTTTGCACATAGGACACAGTCATTTTCAAGGAGATGTTAAATGATAAAGGGGAGTAAAAATACAGCTTATTTCTAACATTATAGTCTAAAATCATCTAAAATCATCATTTACCATCAGAGGATGAAAGTCTAGAGAAGCAAAAGCAATTGAGGACAGCTCTGATAAAAGAGCCAATCCTGCTCTTCTTTTTCTTTTTCTGTTTCTTCACTTTCTCCTTCTCGTCTGTTAAAAGAGAAATGATTGCACAAAAAAAAAATTAATACATAAACATTTGAAAAAGTTATTGTAGCTAAGCCAAGGTCACCACAAATTTACCATGGATTTGCTGCACTAAAATACTTTAACCATGAAATATCAATTTTTTGTGTTTTATTATTATTTATTGTAATTGATTATATTAATATCATATTTTATTATTTTCATGTTATATAAAGCTGGTTACACAAATGATCAGTGCACCAAACAATATAAAAAATACATGTTCAGTGCACCTTTTTAATAGAAAAGTAAATACTTCAATTTAATAAGGGATTTTAGACTAAAGTTGAATTAGAAAAGCTGAAAATAAGATACAACAATAAATTACACAAAGTGTTTCATTAAGATGCACTTGAATGCAAAAATAGCCTAATAATGTTCAAGTGAATATTCACCAATTCATAAAAGACTGTAATATGTAACATTTACTATTTCAGCATATTCTGTGTCTGCTAGTCATTAACTTTGTAGCACAGTGATGTCCTACTGATGAAATAATATCATAAATATGAACTAATAATGCCAGGATTTTTTTTATCACATGTACATCCTGCTATAGCCACACTGTTAACCATTTTGTAAATGACACAGTATTTAACAGTACTATGAAGTGTATTTTACTGTAAGACATTTATGCAGTATGTTTTTGTATTTTAAAGTTGCTTTGTGAAAATTACTGTATATTTTACAGTTAAGATATGCATACAATTCTGTAAATACATATACAGCAAGATAGATGGCACTAAATGTAAATGCTGTATTTTTAATTGATTTTCAGTAAGTTACTGGCGAACTGCTGCAAGTAAGTTACTGCAGATTTACAGGAATTTAACAGAGCTCTTTACGAAAACAGGAATTCAACCAGCTGTCTATTATACTGTACAAACATTTACAACTGTACAAACATAATTTTTTAATAGTAAGTATAATATTATGTCAGGAAAACACTGGATATTCAAATCACAATGCTAATATGACTTACTATTAGTGCCGTTTCTAGGCGTTTCTTTGACCAGCTGTGCTTTTTTCTGGCACTGGTAGATCTTGAAAGATATTTCAACTTCCATTTCGTCTTCCTCCACATTGGCAGCTGATGTTGTGGGGTCAACACTCATTTTGGGGATTCAAGATTGCAATACATCTCACCAATCATATCGAATGCTATAGGGTTTCAGGCTTTCACTGTAAACCACTTAAACACTTGGGGTTTGCAAGTTGGAATTGAATGAGGATTTCGGTCTTGCACCGTGAATCACTCAAACAGGAAGATGTTCAAATGCTAAAACAGCCGTAAAAACACTGACGAACTCAATCAATAAGAACGCAAGTAATAAAACACTGAAAAGCCAAAGACACAACCTGTTCGACGCCACTATAACAAACCCACTGGAGATTTTCTATGATGCAAGGCTTTAGAACACTTTGGAACATGTTCTATTCTCAGAACATGTTACTATGGTAACAAGACTAAACACTAAGAAATGTTTTCTTTTAAAGACGATTGACTGAGTATATGTGCAAATGACATAAAATGAATAAAATACTTGCTGAATAATTGATCTAATGGACAAAAGCTGTCTTAAATAGATAACCAATTAGAAATTGATATAACTGTAGACAATGAAGCAGAACAAACAAAACGCCAGAGGTTTTTGTGAAACTCAAACAACAAAACTGACATATATTGACTGAAATAATATATAATAAATAAATTAGAAGTATTCAGCTTCAGTGTGATCCATCCAGCAAGACGTACGGCAAATATACATGCCATTCCTATAAGAAATAAACACTATTGTCATTTATTTGACACTATTGTCAATGTCTTTTTGAACAATAAATCACAAAGTCACGTTTGGAGTGCAACATCAACTTGCAGAAAAACAAAAATAAATGTAAAAGATTGTCTTTGAACAGCAAACATATTTTTAATATATAAAAATAAACTAAATAATTCAGAATCAAGCCATAAAGTGCAGAACAAATGTGTGCAAAAGTGTAGGCAACCTGCATTCAAAATGTGAATCAATAATAGTTTAGTTGATGACACTGAGTGATCAATAAATTAAATACAAAATAGCTATAAATTTACGGAAGTAAAGCCAGAATGTTTTGTTTAACTGCTAAAAGTGCTAAACATCCTTTTTTTTTTTTTTTTTACAAATTTGTTTATTGATTTTTTCCCTTTTCTCCCCATCAACTAGGCATACAACAACAATGCAGCCTACACAGCACATATCCACACCCTTCTTATATATGTATATACACATATACATACACACATATACACATTCAAATAACATATAAAAAATAAAAATAAATAAATAAAATAATGATAAATATGAAATGATAATAAATAAAAATAATGAATTGAAACAATAAAAAATAGATAATGACAAAATAAAACAATAATACAATAAAAAAAAATAAAAAAAAAATTAAAAAAATTAAAAAAATTAAAATACATGTTTACAACACACAATTTACATAATATTCATATATGGTTCCCAAAGATAGTCAAAGTCCTTCTGCTTGCCTTTGATGATATAAGTTAGTCTCTCCAGTCCAATACAGTTCAATATTTCTTTTTTCCACATTTCTATTGATGGAGCATCCATGTGTTTCCAGTATAATGCAATAGCCCTTCTAGCTTGAAGAAAACCAAAATCCAAAATTTTTGTATTTCCGATTGTAAGTTCCATAGGATACAAACCAAGTATACAGAGCTTGGCATTTAAAGGGATTTTAATATTAAACATGTCTGACATACATTCAATTATCTCTTTCCAAAACTTTTGTATTTTAGGACATTGCCAGAGGCAGTGATATAGTGTACCTTTATCATCCAAACATTTAGAGCACACATCTGGAATATTAGCAGACATGTGATGAAGTTTCACAGGGGTTATATACATTCTCATTAACCATTTATATTGAAGTAGTTTAAAACCTGGTATTTATTGTTTGTGTTTGAGCTTTCAAGCAAGCATAATTCCAGTCTGCCTCATCTATATCTTCCTGCATATCTGTTTTCCAGGCATTTAATTTATCCAATGTGGATTCAGTACTATGTGTGACCATAAAATTGTAATATATAGAAACATGACCTCTTCCTTCTAAATTTTGGATAGTTATTTCCTCTAATTTTGATAGAGATGGTATACAACTAATCTGTTTTTCTTTTGATGACATGTAACTCTTCAACTGAAGGTATTTAAAGAAATGTTTTTTAGGAACCATATATTTTTTACATAAAAGCTCAAAGGAAAGTAAAATCCCATCCTCATACAAATCTCTTATACATCGAATGCCTCTTGTATTCCACAACTTGAAACCTCCATCCTTATTACCAGGAACAAATTGTTTATTACCCCAGATAGGAGTGAACTGTGACAATTTGGGTACGTCTTCTATATGTTTATGTGAGGAATACCAAATTGAAATTGTATTTTTTAGAAATGGATTTTTGGTATTTTTTTCAGTGACTTAATATCTGATGAATATAAATACATTTTTAATGGTAAATCTGGGGTGGAGTTTTGTTCAATATCTACCCACGCTGGGGGTGTTTTTGTGTGAAAATAATATACTGCTGTGGTCAGCTGGGCAGCCATGTAATACCATCTGAAATTTGGAAATTGTAGACCTCCCCTTTCATAAGGTAAATGTAATAGCTTGAGGCGAAGTCTGGCTTTTCTGTCATTCCAAATGAACTGGGCAAGCAGTTTATTAAGTTTATCATAAAATGTTTTTGGTAACGGTAATGGGAGTGTTTGAAAATAATATAAAAACTTAGGTAAAATAGACATTTTTATTATATTAATTCGTCCAATCATAGATATTGGTAAATTTGACCATTTTTGTAATACTTCAGTGGTTCTGTCCATAAGGGGATCATAGTTTATTGATACTATTTTATTAAGGTCAGGATAATTTTAACACCTAAATAACTAAAACCATCAGTAGTTACTCTAAATGGAGTCTTTATTATGGGCTTATGTCTTTCTTCTTCGTTTAGAAATAATAATACTGACTTTGAGTTATTAATTTTATATCCAGAAACAAGTCCAAAGTTTTCAATTAATTTCATCATTTTAGGAATAGTATTTAACAAATCTGTCATAAATAATATGATGTCGTCTGCAATAAAGAAATGCGGTGATCTTTCTTCCCAATTGTAATACCTGATATCTCTGGATTTGCTCTCACTGACATAGCTAAAGGTTCAACTGCCAGTACAAACAACAGTGGGGACAAGGGGCATCCTTGACGGGTAGATCGCTGTATTAATTGAAAGGTTTTGAAATTATATTATTAGTTAATATTTCAACAGTTGGGTTTGTATACAAAGCCGAATCCATTTAAGAAATGTTTCACCGAGTCCAAATCTTGGGAGCACTTCAAAAAGATAGTCCCATTCTATCCGGTCAAATGCTTGGCATGCATCTATTGATAGCATTGCTGTATTCTTTTCATTATGTTTCTCATATAATATATTCAAGACCCTTCTGATATTATGGTATCCCTGTCTTTTTTGTATAAATCCTTGTTGATCATCAGCAATTAATTGAGGAAGGTACTGGTCTAGTCTTCTAGAAAGTATTTTGCAAAGTATCTTTATATCACATCCCATTAAGCTGATTGTTCTGTAAGACGAACATTCGGTTGGGGGTTTATTAGGTTTTAATATCAAAGTTATTATTGCTAATCTTAATGAGTCGGGGAGCATTCCTACTTTAAATGATTCTTCATACATATCTAATAATGGCTTTAAAAGTTGTTTTTTAAACGTTTTATAAAATTCAATAGGAAAGACCGTCTGGTCCTGGTGCTTTGCCACTATTCATATCATCAATAGCTTCACTAAGATCTTCTACAGTTAATGGACTATCTAGTGTTGTTTTTTCATCCTCTGATAAAGTCTGGAATTGTAACTGATCAAGAAACAATTTTTTCACATAAATATTTTTATTACTTTCTGATTTATATAGGGTTTGATAAAAATCACTAAACCGTTCATTAATCTCTTTTGAATCTGAAGTTAAATTTCCAGCTTTCAATTTTATACTATTGATTATCCTTTCAGATTGCATTTTCCTTATCCTCCATGCTAATAATTTACCAGCTTTTTCCCCCTTGATCGTAATACATTTGTTTGCCCCACAAAAGACTTTTTGCCACTTTGTCCGTTGCTAGCTTATCATAATTGGCTCTCATAATAGCTAAATTATGTAATTTGTCAGAGTTATTATCAATACTAATTTCAATTTCATATTTTTTTATTTGGTCTTCTAGTAATTGCAATTCTTGATTTTTTTGTTTCGTTTTGGCGCTTGTGTAACTTATAATTCCTCCCCTTATATAAGCCTTGAAAGCTTCCCATCTAATATTAGCCGTAGTTTCATCTGTGTTTAATTCAAATATTGATCAATACTTTTTTCCACAAATTTTATAAAATCTGGGTCCTTTAACAAATAGGTTTGTAACCTCCATCTAGGATGATGTTCAACTTTACCTAAATGAATTTCCAAAGACACTGCAGCATGATCACTAATTACTATACTGTTATACCAGCATTTTTTTATGTTTGGCAAAAGTTCCATTGATATAATAAAATAATCAATCCTTGAATGGGTTTTATATGTACTTGAATAGCAAGAATATTCCTTTTTACTTGGATTTAATCTTCTCCAGATTTCAATTAGGCTTAAATCTTTCATATAACCAATTAACATTTTCCTATTTTGAATATGAGTTATATCAATTTGAGTTGACCGATCCAATTTTGGGTCGAGTGTACAATTAAAATCTCCTCCAATTATATTAAATCCCTCTAAAGCAGACACGGTCAGAAATACTTTCTCAAAAAAGGGAGTATTGTCATTGTGACCATAAATATTTATTAAGTTTATTTTTGTTTAAAAATGTTTCCTTGAACAATAATATATCTTCCAGAAGGGTCTTGAATAGTTTTTGTTACTTGTAATGATAGAGATCTATGGATAAGAATAGCTACGCCCCTTGCATGCGAGTTAAAAGTTGCATGAAAATACTTGGCCTGGCCATCTTCTACCCAAGCTGTGAATATCGGATGCAGTTAAATGTGTCTCTTGCAAAAAAAACTATTTTAGATTTGAGATAAATTAATCTGTGCAACACTAATTTTAGTTTTATCAATTTTCTTATCCCCCGGACATTCCTACTTGTAATTATAATATTTTCTAAAGTACTACTTTGTTTTGTTTTATCCATAAGTTACAGTCAGCATAATATACTGTAAAGTATATAAATGGAAAAAAAAAAAAAAGAGAAATAAAATAATAAAAGAAAAAGAAAAGAATGAAATAAATAAATAAAATAAAAGGTGGTGGTGTGAGTGCAAACGATTCCCTCCCCCCTTACATTTTTAACTCTGGCATTTTCAACTAAAATGCCTAACCCTCCCCTTGATTGGAAACGCTGGGGACGCTGATCCACAGTCTCTGAGGAGCAACTTGTCTGCGTAGCCCAGCCTATCACTATCAACCGTGCAAAATCAGTCTTACTTTGTGCATGTATACCAAATAAAATTAAGGTGTATTTTGAACATATGGAACAATACCCTTTAAATATAAACCAACGAAAATATCTGATACAATCCTATTAGGTTATACCCAATTGACTTATTAAATAACTTTACAATTTAGAAACATTATTAACTTAATCAACAACTTTTATAACGTTATATATTAAATCCAACCCTACTGTATCATCTATGTCGATCATCCACTGTGTACCACCCGACTGGTGGAATATTTCTGCAAAGTATTTGTTTAGTCCAGCAGGTAGCAGTTGACAGTCCCTTATGTTGGTTGCGGGATGTTTTTGTAAAATTTCTCAGCTTCTTGCGGTGTCGAAAAAAGATGGATCTTGCCATCATACAACACTCTCAGCTTGCAAGGATTATGTTGAAACCCTCGGAAAGCGTTGATATCCACAAATAACTTTGTGACTGAGTTGAAACCTCGTCGGATGCGCACCGTCTCCGCCGAAAGATCCTGTGAGAAGAGATCTTAGCCCCATCGTAAGTGATGTCTCGCTTCCTTGATTCACGGTAAACGAATTCTTTTTCTTGAAACTTTAAAAAGCGGATGAGGATTGCTCTGTTTCTATTAGGCTTTTCTGGTGCTAGCGTGCGGTGAACCCGTTCCAAAGTAAACGTCTTGTCAGGATCCGACCCGAGCCACTGTGGGTAGCTTGGCACTTACGAACTCAAGAAGAGACTTTTGGCCTTCGGCACCTTCCCGAATTCCATGAAGCCGGAGGTTTTTCCTTCTGCCTCGATTTTCCAGGTCGTCTGTCTTTGATTCAAGATACGTAATCCGTTTAGTAGCCGAATCGAGAGCAGCCTCTGCTTTCTCAAGTGCCCTTTCCGTGTCGCGAATACGTCCTTCGGTTTCGTCAACACGAGCGGCGTTGGAAGAAACATCGCGTTTCATCTCTGACACTTTACTCTCCAGCGCTGACATTGAGCTAGCCATATCGATCAACCGACTGTCAATGTTGTCCAACTTGGTTCCGATATCTGCTCTGAGCGATTTTAGTTCACTTAAAACTTCAGTTAAATTCTCCATGTGCGTGGCGCTATCTTCCACTTCACTTGATACACTCGTCGAAGTTTTAACGGCGGTCTTACGTCCTCGGGTAAAATGTCACGTTGTTTGGTCACAGAAGGTTTTGACATATCAGCGCCGATGTTATTTTCGAAGTTTGTTGCTTTTTGTGAGGGTATTTAATTTAGATTTAGCACGGTTTGTCGGAGCTCTCAAATCAAGCTGCCATCTTAGTCCTGGCCACGTGACCCCTCCTAAACATCCTTTTTATTGTTAAACGTCTATTTTGTTTTTAATTAAAATAAGTTAACAAAAAATCTTGTTGTCTTGACTCTTTGCCATTCACATTTTTTACAGTGCAGCTAAAACTGTTTCTATTGCAGTTTTGCAGAACAATTGCTTTTTCTAATTGCCTGAAAAACCACCTCTTGCCAGTCTGAAGTGTGTGTGAGTGGGAGTTTTTGCCAAATAGACATTTCCTTTGGATGTGTTTTCAATTCATAATTTCAGTTTGTGCAACTGTAGGGTATGCAAACAGATCTACAATAGACTACCCACAGTAAAAGTTTTTAGTCTTGATGGTAAAAGGGAACTAAGAGTTCATTAAGCTTGAGTCAGATAGATAGAAAAAAATATGGATTTTCGTCATTTGAAGATGTAATGAGATTTGTCATGGACTTGTTAGTGGTTTCTATGGAAGCTTGTTTCTGCCTCGAAAAGTGTATTTTTTCATAGCTACTTATATTTTAAGTAATGTATCAAATCAAGCCAAATATTTTATAATGTATTTTGTAAATTATATACATTTATTTTTCAACATGACTTTTATTTAAGAACCATTTACATTTTTAAAAAAACTAATTGTCATGTAACTAAATATATGCACAACACTGTCCGGGTGCAAGGTCCCAGATCAACAGTTAACTATACATAAATGCAGATGACTTCTATTAAAGAACCTTATTGTTACACCCTTAAAAGAAACGGTTCTATATAGAACCAAAAATGGTTCTATCAAGCGCTTTATATATGGAACCTCAAAAAGGTTCTACATAGAACCATTTTAGGGGTTCATTAAATAGAACCCCAAATGGTTCTTTGAATTTAAGTTAGATGGTTCTATTTAGAACCATTTAAGGGTTCTTTTCATTTATTATTGAATTAATGTTATTTATTATTAAATAAAAAAATAAAACCAATCCAGAAAATTCAAATTGTTTAAATTTATTCAATTCATTTATACAAATATTTTTTTAATAATATTTAAAATTGCACCTCTGCATACTTTGTATTAGATGGCAGATCTACCTCTAAACATTTTACATTTTATTATTTAATTAGTAAACATCATTAACAGCTTGATGGCATTCAACAATCTAATTCTACTAATTCACTTTTGATAAACTTTCATAAGCTTGTTTACTGTTAAAACAATTACACTACTCAACTTTCAAACATCTCTAAAATAAAGAAAATATATCACAATGCATATACAGTCGAAACAATAAACAAATAATTAAAACATCTATTAAATAACACTACAATTTCAACAAGTTGACGGTACATGTATGTATTGGTCATGGCGACAACCATTTTAACACATAATGTTTAATGAAAGTCATTAAAGAAAGTGTTTAATGGCACACAAAACATTGCAAAATGATTAGACAAAACACTGCGAACAGCCATTCCACAACCTGTAGCATGTCCATGTCTGTCGGTCTCTTATAATGTAAATAGTTTTGTCCATGGGTGGCACAGTGGCTCACTGGGTAGAACTGTCACCTCACAGCAAGGTCACTGTTTCGAGTCCCGACTGGGCCAGCTGGCATTTCTGTGTGGAGTTTGCAAGTACTCCCAGTGGTCGTGTGGGTTTCCTCTGGGTGCTTTGGTTTGCCCTGCAGTCCCAAAGGCATGCACACAGTATATGTGACCTCGCCATAGTGAGTGAATGTGTGTAGTTGTAAGAGAGAGTATATGGGTGTTTCCCAGTGCTGGGTTGCGGCTGGAAAGGCAAAGTAACTGGTGATTCATTCCACTGTGGTGCCTCTGATAAATGATTGAGCTGAAGGATAGCGAGTGAGTGTTGTCCATTGTAATGCTGACACTTCAAGCCTTGACAGAATCAGGAGAGCTGTTGAATCCTGGTTGGTGTAGGACCTTTGGATTTTCTGTAAAACAATATTGTAATGTTCAGTACTTTTAACCAATAACCACAAGTGATCAAATAGAATTACAGTTATAATTAAGTGTGTGGTGTGTGTGTGTGTGTGTGTGTGTGTGTGTTTGTGTTTGTGTTTGAGGGGGATATAGGGTGTAGTTACCTTCTGTGGTTTCTTCTGCTGGTCCAGTAAGGCTGACGTAGCACTTCCTTCTTTCCTTCCCTTCTTTTGGGCAATTTCTTTTAAAGATTTTCTGTGTTCTTCACCAAGTCTTTCTATGCAGCATCCTAAATGCAAAATATTTGTTAACTTCATGTGAAAATGACACATTTTCAGCAATACATGATCCTTAAAGTCATCCTGAACTCAAGGTTTCAATTGTATAACATACAGTGATGCATTTTCAAGACCGAATGCTCAATAAGAAACATGATGCGCACAAAGTTGATTAGAAATACAGTGTAGACAGCTGTAATATATTTTCTATTCAATCTGCAATTCATTTGTTACAAAATTTCATGAATGTACATTTCTGAGTGACCTGAATTCAGTAGGTACATTAAATGAAACAGTAAATTTAGAATAGGTACAAAACAAAATAACTCTATATCAAATAACATACATCATATTTGGCAGATACTTTTATCAAAGGACTTGGATTGTCTTTAATCTATACATTTATTAGTATGTGAGCCCTGGAACACCTTTGGCATTGCTAATGCATTGCTTTACCAAATGAAGCTATAAGAATGTAACATACACTGATTTTTCATATCTATTTGGCACACAACGTAACAGTGTTTACTCACAAGCAGTGGCACTCCAAGAAGAAGAAACTGCTCCATTAGTTCTGCAAATTCCTCCATAATATGTACTCTGGAATAGAGTGTATTTCGTTCGGTTCTTGACTTAAGATTAACTGGTGTCACATTCCAGGTCCATCACAATCTGAGGTAGGAAGACAGCATTGTAGAGTGTGTAAATATGAATTTAAATCACAGAATTAATCGACCTTTGACATAAAATAAAATTTATTGAACTGAACTTGCCTTGTGTTAAGTTCCTCAGTCTAGTTCACTTCCTTTTGATCCCATACTTTTGCTTCATTTGCAAGATAATTGATGAGCTCACCACTGAAATCCTTTCATTTCTAAATTTGTTTTGAAGACTTTCCAACAAGGTATCCTGTAGGCAAATTTACACTTTCTTTCAAACCAATTTTTCTCTGCAAGACTTTTTAATAAGCAATGAGCTTAATATTCTCACTGTATTAAAACTGCACCAATAAGGAATAGAATATTTTTGTGATACATATATTATTTCAGCACCCAACAACCAAGTCTGAAATATGCATGTTATAAATACAATAATTTACCAGGTGTGCTTGTTGATGTCAAATTATGGATGGGGCATGAGTCCTTCTTTAAGCTGGGATCCTTCCTCTTTAAAGCTACTTGTGTCCTGCAGGGCCAAGGTTGGGAACTTAATATGGGTTCCATGACTCTTTTCTGTAATCATGAATACAATGTTAATGTCTTTTATAATATTCATTTAATTTTAGTTACCACAATACAGTTTGTTTGGATTTTAAAACAATGATACATACCGAGCACAAGATTTATGATGCAGTTCAGTTTCCAGGCTGTTTGAAGACAAATAAGATATATATTAAAATATGAATTTTAAATATATATATTTAACAAGGTTCAATATTTTCCAAAATACATTTAGCCTGCATTTTTATGTCCTTCATAAATAACACCTGATCTTTCATCTATGGATTATTAAAATATGTTTTGGCTTTAAAAGGTTTCATAATTCAATAATATATTAGCAATATATTGCACATCATTCACATCAATCTACATTGTAAAAGCGCTATAGAAATAAAGATGAATTGATCTGAATTGAATCGTCACGAATTCAGCGCGTGCACGGTGCGGTTACGAGCGCTGCACTGCCCTTGCGGGTTTTAATGCAGACTAGCCCGAATGTCTCAACAGTGGGCAGTAGTGTCCACTACTTTGCAGAGTTTAGGTCAACCCTGATAAAACACACACGAACAAGCTAGAAGTGAGCGTTTGTTCAGTGGTGAAGCAAAAACTTGCGGTGAAAAAAGTGGAAATCGGCTCATATCAAATTTCCGTTAAAACAATGTGCACGCGCTTATTCACGCTCCCTCTCGAAGCTCGCTCTCAAATAACACGGCTGTGTTATTGTTATTGGTAGTTTAATTAATATTGACAACAAATAAAGCGAGATTGTAACTTATTTCTAATACATAGCAGAGCAAATTCAACTTACGCAGATTTCTGAACCCAGGGGTGACGATCGAGGTCATCAGTAAGCACAGTATTTATCCATATAAACGTTACTCCCAACCCCCATATTCAGTCTGTATCACAATATAACAAGGGATTTTCTATCAAATAGAAACATTAACGTTACCTCATAATCGAAATATTTCATTATTATAATATTTTTAAATTAATAACGTACCTGAATGATGAAGCTGAAATATTGGACTTCTCCTTTTCAAAAATTAACCGTCACTCTCGACTCGAGGCTCTTCACCACCAGTCCACCAATAGGAATGACGACACCAGAGGGCTTTTTTATGATTATTAGTTTTAAATAAATTATTAAACCATAACAACGTGGTACTGCACAGTCTAAATAAACTAGTTATTTTATTTATTTCACCAAATAATTTGTCAAAAATGTTAAATATTAAGTATATATTAAAATGCTAATGTACAAACCTGCATGAAAAAAATTCCATCATACTGTACATTGATTAGGTTTTTGACCACAGCAATCATTTTATTAGGTTTGGACTCAAAAATCGTGGTCTCTCTGTGTTATAGCTTATAATTATTTATAATCTTTAATAATTATCTAATAAATTAAAAATTATAGAACCATTTTAATCAAAAGGTTCTTTGCACTCAAAGGGTTCTAAATAGAACCATTTTTAGGGTAAAAGGTTCTATTTGCCAAGTATAGAACCCCAGGGTTCTATATAGAACCTCAATGAACCTTTTTTTTTAGAGTGTAGGATTATAATAAAGCATATTAATAATATAAACCGTGTTGTTAAACACTAATTGTGTTTTACTGGGATGGATTGTTACTGGTTTTGATCTTCATCTCTGAAGTCTCTGTTGTAGTCTAATACTCTCTGAGCCTCTCTTTCTGAGAGCCACTTCTTGACTATCTGACCACAAAAACGCTCCAGTTCAGGGCTCTCAATGAAAATGAATTGATTGAGTGAGTCAGTACCGCCGCTCCCTATACGCAGAGTACGCAGGCTGAGTAGGGCCTCAGCTCCGGAAGGGGGCACCATCTCGGACGATTGCTAAAAAAAACAATATTAACATTTATTTAATAATATTAACATAAACTGAGTGTAAATAAAGTGTATATTGATAATATGTTGTTTAATAAATTAAAAAAAATTCATTTTATGACGAACGCAAAAACAAACATGTGACGTAATTTTTTCCGTGTATGCGCATTAGACGCGTACGCGCGTGCGGTCCGGTCCACTGTCTGTGCGGCTGCTAGCAGCAAATATTTATAATTGATGCAAGTTGCAGCTCTATCCCCGGGAAGACAACAGCAGTCTGGAGCCGAGAAGAGAAAAAAAGGGCAGATGAATCGCGTGCATCATTTTCAGGTAACTTCCATGAATCTGGAAAACATATTTTTGCTTGTTCACTAGTGAGGCTAACGTTTAAACTTCGCCACAACTGCACCAAATCTGCATTATTTGTTGTTGTTTACGTTCAGTTTATTTGCTTTGCGGCTCTGCATTGTGCTTTAAACTATGACAGGACATGTTTATGACTTTTCGCATTTGCCCCTCTTCCCTATGTTGCTGGTAAATACACAAACTCAATTCTTTTAACAACTTGTGCAATACTTTACAATTCTGTTTGCACACCAGCTACATACACATGCACTGCACAATTATTTTCACTGTATGTATTATTTATTATTATTATAGTTATTATATATGTTATATATTATATATTAAATAATTATTTTCAGTTGTTTATTGTTTTGTCTATTTCTATACATTTCTTATTGCTGCTGTTGTTATTGCTTGTATCACTGCAATGAAAATAAAGTCCCTTTTTTTCCTTTACATCGGTGGATTGGTGTGTTTTAGGCCGGTTTTCATTTTTGTACATTACAATATGAAATAACAAAACTGACTCATTCTGTCATTTCTGAAAGATCAATAATATAAAACCTAATATTATATAAAAGCATGAATTCATTAATGATTATTTTTTTTCTGAATGTCAAAGTTTTTGTTTAAAACACACTAATTTTAATACACTTTTTAATTCCTAAAAACCTCAAATGTCTTTGATTTATACTGACAGTGAGAGTCAGTGTTTGGCACCATAGATTATAATGCAAGTTAAATCCACAATACCAATCCAAAATACTGGAAGTATTTTCAGTACAGTGTAAGTTCCTTAACTAAAAAGACACCAGTTTATTTGTTCACTGCAACTTGGCATTTAGGAACCAAGGACTTAAAAAAAACGTCTTTCTTTGTAAAAGGCACTACATTTAGATTATTTATCTGCAACATTGTGTTGTTTAATTACAGTTTTGCTTTTGCACAATAAATGTTCTCAAACGACATGCAACGTTTCTTTATTCTTAAAAAAAAATAGCAGTATGGCTTTCCTAAGGGTCTATGTAACCTGTTCTGAAATGGTTCTATTATAATTTATATATCGCAATATATATCGTTATCGCAAGAGGCTGCAATGTGTGTATGTGTATGTGTGTGTATATATGTGTATGCAATGTGTGTATGTGTGTGTATTATGTGTATGTATGTGTGTGTGTGTGTGTGTGTGTGTGTGGTATATATATGTATGTATGTGTGTGTGTGTGTATATATATGTATGTATGGAAGTATGTAATATACATATATAATATACGTACTACCCACACTTAAATTGTTTTTTAGAAACAGGGGAACAATCATCAACACAACACAACATCAGACACAAACTTCAACACTTTTGAAACAGACAATTAAGGCAGATAAACACAACACAACCTTTTTTTGTACAACACAACTTTATTGAACTTTAAACTTTCCCTCGCCCCCAAAATAAAATATGACTGTCTTTCCCTCTCGTAATGCAGCCTCAGCCCTGGAGGCAGGTCTGGTGCTGGGCCACTTAAGCTTCTCCTCCTCTATTTTATCTTCTGTCTTCTCTTCCTCTTTCCTGGGCCTCCTCCTCCTCCTTCTCTTTTTCATTCACTTTCTCCTCTTCCATGTTCTCCTCCTTTTCAGTGTCTTCATCTCTTGCTCCTCTGCTTCTTTTTCTCCATCTCCTCACTTTCCTTTTTCTTTCGCCGCCTCCTCTTCCACACTGCAATTTCTTCTTGGCCTCCTCCTTCTCCTTCTCTTCTTCTTAACTATCTCCTCCTCCATGTTCTCCTCCTCCTTCTCCTCCCTCTCCTCATTTTCAATGTGTTTTATTTCCTCCTCATTTTTCTCCTTCTCTGCTTTCATCATTCTTCCTCCATCTCTCTTTTCATCATGTCCTCCTCCTCCTCCTTTATTTGTCCAATGAAGAACTTTGGCACGTCTTCATTTGTGTTCTCTTTCTCTTTCTCCTCTCCTTCTTTTCAATCACCACCTCCTCCTCCTCTTTCTCCTCCACCTTCTCCTCCCACGTTTCTTCTCCTCCTCCATTTTCCTCCTCCAAAACTCTTCTTCTGACAGCCGACTGCTAATCTTTTTCTTTCTTCTCTTTTTCTTCTCTTCCTCCTTTGGCTTCTCTTCATTTGTGTTCTCTTTGTCCTTCACCTCCTCCTGTTCAATCACCACCTCCTCCTGTTCTCACATCTTCTTTTTTCTCCTTCACCTCCTCTGTTCAATCACCACTCCTCCTCTTTCTCCTTCACCTCCTTCTGTTCCACCTCACCCACCCTCCCCTCCTCTTTCTCCAAAATCTCATCCTTCCTTTTTAATCATCTCCCTTCACCTTCTCCACCACCACTCCTCGTTCAGTATCAACTCCACTTCTTCCACTTTCACCATCATTTCCTCATAGATCTCATTCATCATAGTCTGTTGAAAAAGAAACGATTGCAGTTGTGCACATAGGACACAGTCATTTTTCAAGGAGATGTAATGATAAAGGGGAGTAAAATACAGCTTATTTCTAACATTATAGTCTAAAATCATCTAAAATCATCATTTACATCAGAGGATGAAAGTCTAGAGAAGCAAAAGCAATTGAGGACAGCTCTGATTAAAGAGCCAATCCTGCTCTTCTTTTTCTTTTTCTGTTTCTTCACTTTCTCTTCTCGTCTGTTAAAGAGAAATGATTGCACAAAAAAAATTAATACATAAACATTTGAAAAAGTTATTGTAGCTAAGCCAAGGTCACCACAAATTTACCATGGATTTGCCTGCACTAAAATACTTTAACCATGAAATATCAATTTTTTTGTATTTTATTATTATTTATTGTAATTGATTATATTAATATCATATTTTATTATTTTCATGTTATATAAAGCTGGTTACACAAATGATCAGTGCACCAAACAATTATAAAAAATACATGTTCAGTGCACCTTTTTAATAGAAAAGTAAATACTTCAATTTAATAAGGGATTTTAGACTAAAGTTGAATTAGAAAAGCTGAAAATAAGATACAACAATAATTACACAAAGTGTTTCATTAAGATGCACTGAATGCAAAATAAGCCTAATAATGTTCAAGTGAATATTCACCAATTCATAAAAAGACTGTAATATGTAACATTTACTATTTCAGCATATTCTGTGTCTGCTAGTCATTAACTTTGTAGCACAGTGATTGTCCTACTGATGAAATAATATCATAAATATGAACTAATAATGCCAGGATTTTTTTTATCACATGTACATCCTGCTATAGCCACACTGTTAACCATTTTGTAAATGACACAGTATTTAACGTACTATGAAGTGTATTTTACTGTAAGACATTTATGCAGTATGTTTTTGTATTTTAAAGTTGCTTTGTGAAAATTACTGTATATTTTACAGTTAAGATATGCATACAATCTGTAATACATATACAGCAAGATAGATGGCACTAAATGTAATGCTGTATTTTTAATTGATTTTCAGTAAGTTACTGGCGAACTGCTGCAAGTAAGTTACTGCAGATTTTACAGGAATTTAACAGAGCTCTTTACGAAAACAGGAATTCAACCAGCTGTCTATTATACTGTACAAACATTTACACTGTACAAACATAATTTTTTAATAGTAAGTATAATATTATGTCAGGAAAACACTGGATATTCAAATCACAATGCTAATATGAATTACTATTAGTGCCGTTTCTAGGCGTTTCTTTGACCAGCTGTGCTTTTTTCTGGCACTGGTAGATCTTGAAAGATATTTCAACTTCCCATTTCGTCTTCCTCCACATTGGCAGCTGATGTTGTGGGGTCAACACTCATTTTTGGGGATTCAAGATTGCAATACATCTCACCAATCATATCGAATGCTATAGGGTTTCAGGCTTTCACTGTAAACCACTTAAACACTTGGGGTTTGCAAGTTGGAATTGAATGAGGATTTCGGTCTGCACCGTGAATCACTCAAACAGGAAGATGTTCAAATGCTAAAACAGCCGTAAAAACACTGACGAACTCAATCAATAAGAACGCAAGTAATAAAACACTGAAAAGCCAAAGACACAACCTGTTCGACGCCACTATAACAAACCCACTGGAGATTTTCTATGATGCAAGGCTTTTAGAACACTTTGGAACATGTTCTATTCTCAGAACATGTTACTATGGTAACAAGACTAAACACTAAGAAATGTTTTCTTTTAAAGACGATTGACTGAGTATATGTGCAAATGACATAAAATGAATAAAATACTTGCTGAATAATTGATCTAATGGACAAAAGCTGTCTTAAATAGATAACCAATTAGAAATTGATATAACTGTAGACAATGAAGCAGAACAAACAAAACGCCAGAGGTTTTTGTGAAACTCAAACAACAAAACTGACATATATTGACTGAAATAATATATAATAAATAAATTAGAAGTATTCAGCTTCAGTGTGATCCATCCAGCAAGACGTACGGCAAATATACATGCCATTCCTATAAGAAATAAACACTATTGTCATTTATTTGACACTATTGTCAATGTCTTTTTGAACAATAAATCACAAAGTCACGTTTGGAGTGCAACATCAACTTGCAGAAAAACAAAAATAAATGTAAAGATTGTCTTTGAACAGCAAACATATTTTTAATATATAAAAATAAACTAAATAATTCAGAATCAAGCCATAAAGTGCAGAACAAATGTGTGCAAAAGTGTAGGCAACCTGCATTCAAAATGTGAATCAATAATAGTTTAGTTGATGACACTGAGGTGATCAATAAATTAAATACAAAATAGCTATAAATTTACGGAAGTAAAGCCAGAATGTTTTGTTTAACTGCTAAAAGTGCTAAACATCTTTTTTTTTTTTTTTTTTTTACAAATTTGTTTATTGATTTTTCCCTTTTCTCCCCCATCAACTAGGCATACAACAACAATGCAGCCTACACAGCACATATCCACACCCTTCTTATATATGTATATACACATATACATACACACATATACACATTCAAATAACATATAAAAATAAAATAATAAATAAAATAATGATAAATATGAAAATGATAATAAATAAAAATAATGAATTGAAACAATAAAAAATAGATAATGACAAAATAAAAACAATAATACAATAAAAAAAAATAAAAAAAAAATTAAAAAATTAAAAAAATTAAAATACATGTTTACAAACACACCATTTACATAATATTCATATATGGTTCCCAAAGATAGTCAAAGTCCTTCTGCTTGCCTTTGATGATATAAGTTAGTCTCTCCAGTCCAATACAGTTCAATATTTCTTTTTTCCACATTTCTATTGATGGAGCATCCATGTGTTTCCAGTATAATGCAATAGCCCTTCTAGCTTGAAGAAAACCAAAATCCAAAATTTTTGTATTTCCGATTGTAAGTTCCATAGGATACAAACCAAGTATACAGAGCTTGGCATTTAAAGGGATTTTAATATTAAACCATGTCTGACATACATCAATTATCTCTTTCCAAAACTTTTGTATTTTAGGACATTGCCAGAGGCAGTGATATAGTGTACCTTTATCATCCAAACATTTAGAGCACACATCTGGAATATTAGCAGACATGTGATGAAGTTTCACAGGGGTTATATACATTCTCATTAACCATTTATATTGAAGTAGTTTAAAACCTGGTATTTATTGTTTGTGTTTGAGCTTTCAAGCAAGCATAATTCCAGTCTGCCTCATCTATATCTTCCTGCATATCTGTTTTCCAGGCATTTAATTTATCCAATGTGGATTCAGTACTATGTGTGACCATAAAATTGTAATATATAGAAACATGACCTCTTCCTTCTAAATTTTGGATAGTTATTTCCTCTAATTTTGATAGAGATGGTATACAACTAATCTGTTTTTCTTTTGATGACATGTAACTCTTCAACTGAAGGTATTTAAAGAAATGTTTTTTAGGAACCAGATATTTTTTACATAAAAGCTCAAAGGAAAGTAAAATCCCATCCTCATACAAATCTCTTATACATCGAATGCCTCTTGTATTCAACAACTTGAAACCTCCATCCTTATTACCAGGAACAAATTGTTTATTACCCCAGATAGGAGTGAACTGTGACAATTTGGGTACGTCTTCTATATGTTTATGTGAGGAATACCAAATTGAAATTGTATTTTTTAGAAATGGATTTTTGGTATTTTTTTTCAGTGACTTAATATCTGATGAATATAAATACATTTTAATGGTAAATCTGGGGTGGAGTTTTGTTCAATATCTACCCACGCTGGGGGTTGTTTTTGTGTGAAAATAATATACTGCTGTGGTCAGCTGGGCAGCCATGTAATACCATCTGAAATTTGGAAATTGTAGACCTCCCCTTTCATAAGGTAAATGTAATAGCTTGAGGCGAAGTCTGGCTTTTCTGTCATTCCAAATGAACTGGGCAAGCAGTTTATTAAGTTTATCATAAAATGTTTTTGGTAACGGTAATGGGAGTGTTTGAAAATAATATAAAAACTTAGGTAAAATAGACATTTTTATTATATTAATTCGTCCAATCATAGATATTGGTAAATTTGACCATTTTGTAATACTTCAGTGGTTCTGTCCATAAGGGGATCATAGTTTATTGATACTATTTTATTAAGGTCAGGGATAATTTTAACACCTAAATAACTAAAACCATCAGTAGTTACTCTAAATGGAGTCTTTATTATGGGCTTATGTCTTTCTTCTTCGTTTAGAAATAATAATACTGACTTTTGAGTTATTAATTTTATATCCAGAAACAAGTCCAAAGTTTTCAATTCAATTTCATCATTTAGGAATAGTATTTAACAAATCTGTCATAATAATATGATGTCGTCTGCAAATAAAGAAATGCGGTGATCTTTCTTCCCAATTTGTAATACCTGATATCTCTGGATTTGCTCTCACTGACATAGCTAAAGGTTCAACTGCCAGTACAAAACAACAGTGGGACAAGGGCATCCTTGACGGGTAGATCGCTGTAAATTGAAAGGTTTTGAAATTATCTTATTAGTTAATATTTCAACAGTTGGGTTTGTATACAAAGCCGAATCCATTTAAGAAATGTTTTCACCGAGTCCAAATCTTGGGAGCACTTCAAAAAGATAGTCCCATTCTATCCGGTCAAATGCTTGGCATGCATCTATTGATAGCATTGCTGTATTCTTTTCATTATGTTTTTCATATAATATATTCAAGACCCTTCTGATATTATGGTATCCCTGTCTTTTTTGTATAAATCCTTGTTGATCATCAGCAATTAATTGAGGAAGGTACTGGTCTAGTCTTCTAGAAAGTATTTGCAAAGTATCTTTATATCACATCCCATTAAGCTGATTGTTCTGTAAGACGAACATTCGGTTGGGGGTTTATTAGGTTTTAATATCAAAGTTATTATTGCTAATCTTAATGAGTCGGGGAGCATTCCTACTTTAAATGATTCTTCATACATATATAATAATGGCTTTAAAAGTTGTTTTTTAAACGTTTTATAAAATTCAATAGGAAGACCGTCTTCTGGTCCTGGTGCTTTGCCACTATTCATATCATCAATAGCTTCACTAAGATCTTCTACAGTTAATGGACTATCTAGTGTTGTTTTTTCATCCTCTGATAAGTCTGGAATTGTAACTGATCAAGAAACAATTTTTTCACATAAATATTTTTATACTTTCTGATTTATATAGGGTGTTTGATAAAAATCACTAAAACCGTTCATTAATCTCTTTTGAATCTGAAGTTAAATTTTCCAGCTTTCAATTTTATACTATTGATTATCCTTTCAGATTGCATTTTCCTTATCCTCCATGCTAATAATTTACCAGCTTTTTCCCCTTGATCGTAATACATTTGTTTGCCCCACAAAAGACTTTTTGCCACTTTGTCCGTTGCTAGCTTATCATAATTGGCTCTCATAATAGCTAAATTATGTAATTTGTCAGAGTTATTATCAATACTAATTTCAATTTCATATTTTTTTATTTGGTCTTCTAGTAATTGCAATTCTTGATTTTTTTTTTCGTTTTGGCGCTTGTGTAACTTATAATTCCTCCCCTTATATAAGCCTTGAAAGCTTCCCATCTAATATTAGCCGTAGTTTCATCTGTGTTTAATTCAAAATATTGATCAATACTTTTTTCCACAAATTTTATAAAATCTGGGTCCTTTAACAAATAGGTTTGTAACCTCCATCTAGGATGATGTTCAACTTTACCTAAATGAATTTCCAAAGACACTGCAGCATGATCACTAATTACTATACTGTTATACCAGCATTTTTTTATGTTTGGCAAAAGTTCCATTGATATAATAAAATAATCAATCCTTGAATGGGTTTTATATGTACTTGAATAGCAAGAATATTCCTTTTTACTTGGATTTAATCTTCTCCAGATTTCAATTAGGCTTAAATCTTTCATATAACCAATTAACATTTTCCTATTTTGAATATGAGTTATATCAATTTGAGTTGACCGATCCAATTTTGGGTCGAGTGTACAATTAAAATCTCCTCCAATTATATTAAATCCCTCTAAAGCAGACACGGTCAGAAATACTTTCTCAAAAAAGGGAGTATTGTCATTGGGACCATAAATATTTATTAAGTTTATTTTTTGTTTAAAAATGTTTCCTTGAACAATAATATATCTTCCAGAAGGGTCTTGAATAGTTTTTGTTACTTGTAATGATAGAGATCTATGGATAAGAATAGCTACGCCCCTTGCATGCGAGTTAAAAGTTGCATGAAATACTTGGCCTGGCCATCTTCTACCCAAGCTGTGAATATCGGATGCAGTTAAATGTGTCTCTTGCAAAAAAACTATTTTAGATTTGAGATAAATTAATCTATTCAACACTAATTTTAGTTTTGTCAATTTTCTTATCCCCCGGACATTCCAACTTGTAATTATAATATTTTCTAAAGTACTACTTTGTTTTGTTTCATCCATAAGTTACAGTCAGCATAATATACTGTAAAGTATATAAATGGAAAAAAAAAAAAAGAGAAATAAAATAATAAAAGAAAAAGAAAAGAATGAAATAAATAAATAAATAAAAGGTGGTGGTGTGAGTGCAAACGATTCCCTCCCCCCTTACATTTTTAACTCTGGCATTTTCAACTAAAATGCCTAACCCTCCCCTTGATTGGAAACGCTGGGGACGCTGATCCACAGTCTCTGAGGAGCAACTTGTCTGCGTAGCCCAGCCTATCACTATCAACCGTGCAAAATCAGTCTTACTTTGTGCATGTATTACCAAATAAAATTAAGGTGTATTTTGAACATATGGAACAATACCCTTTAAATATAAACCAACGAAAATATCTGATACAATCCTATTAGGTTATACCCAATTGACTTATTAAATAACTTTACAATTTAGTAACGTTATTAACTTAAACAACAACTTTTATAACGTTATATATTAAATCCAACCCTACTGTATCATCTATGTCGATCATCCACTGTGTACCACCCGACTGGTGGAATATTTCTGCAAAGTATTTGTTTAGTCCAGCAGGTAGCAGTTGACAGTCCCTTATGTTGGTTGCGGGATGTTTTTGTAAAATTTCTCAGCTTCTTGCGGTGTCGAAAAAAATGGATCTTGCCATCATACAACACTCTCAGCTTGCAAGGATTATGTTGAAACCCTCGGAAAGCGTTGATATCCACAAATAACTTTGTGACTGAGTTGAAACCTCGTCGGATGCGCACCGTCTCCGCCGAAAGATCCTGTGAGAAAGAGATCTTAGCCCCATCGTAAGTGATGTCTCGCTTCCTTGATTCACGGTAAACGAATTCTTTTTCTTGAAACTTTAAAAAGCGGATGAGGATTGCTCTGTTTCTATTAGGCTTTTCTGGCTAGCGTGCGGTGAACCCGTTCCAAAGTAAACGTCTTGTCAGGATCCGACCCGAGCCACTGTGGTAGCTTGGCACTTACGAACTCAAGAAGAGACTTTTGGCCTTCGGCACCTTCCCGAATTCCATGAAGCCGGAGGTTTTTCCTTCTGCCTCGATTTTCCAGGTCGTCTGTCTTTGATTCAAGATACGTAATCCGTTTAGTAGCCGAATCGAGAGCAGCCTCTGCTTTCTCAAGTGCCCTTTCCGTGTCGCGAATACGTCCTTCGGTTTCTTCGACACGAGCGGCGTTGGAAGAAACATCGCGTTTCATCTCTGACACTTTACTCTCCAGCGCTGACATTGAGCTAGCCATATCGATCAACCGACTGTCAATGTTGTCCAACTTGGTTCCGATATCTGCTCTGAGCGATTTTAGTTCACTTAAAACTTCAGTTAAATTCTCCATGTGCGTGGCGCTATCTTCCACTTCACTTGATACACTCGTCGAAGTTTTAACGGCGGTCTTACGTCCTCGGGTAAAAATGTCACATTGTTTGGTCACAGAAGGTTTTGACATATCAGCGCCGATGTTATTTTCGAAGTTTGTTGCTTTTGTTGAGGGTATTTAATTTAGATTTAGCACGGTTTGTCGGAGCTCTCAAATCAAGCTGCCATCTTAGTCCTGGCCACGTGACCCCTCCTAAACATCCTTTTTATTGTTAAACGTCTATTTGTTTTTAATTAAAATAAGTTAACAAAAAATCTTGTTGTCTTGACTCTTTGCCATTCACATTTTTTACAGTGCAGCTAAAACTGTTCTATTGCAGTTTTGCAGAACAATTGCTTTTTCTAATATGCCTGAAAAACCACCTCTGCCAGTCTGAAGTGTGTGTGAGTGGGAGTTTTTTGCCAAATAGACATTTCCTTTGGATGTGTTTTCAATTCATAATTTCAGTTTGTGCAACTGTAGGGTATGCAAACAGATCTACAATAGACTACCCACAGTAAAGTTTTAGTCTTTGATGGTAAAAGGGAACTAAGAGTTCATTAAGCTTGAGTCAGATAGATAGAAAAAAATATGGATTTCGTCATTTGAAGATGTAATGAGATTTGTCATGGACTTGTTTAGTGGTTTCTATGGAAGCTTGTTTCTGCCTCGAAAAGTGTATTTTTCATAGCTACTTATATTTTAAGTAATGTATCAAATCAAGCCAAATATTTTATAATGTATTTTGTAAATTATATACATTTATTTTTCAACATGACTTTTATTTAAGAACCATTTACATTTTTAAAAAAACTAATTGTCATGTAACTAAATATATGCACAACACTGTCCGGGTGCAAGGTCCCAGATCAACAGTTAACTATACATAAATGCAGATGACTTCTATTAAAGGAACCTTATTGTTACACCCTTAAAAGAAACGGTTCTATATAGAACCAAAAATGGTTCTATCAAGCGCTTTATATATGGAACCTCAAAAAGGTTATATAGAACCATTTTAGGGGTTCATTAAATAGAACCCCAAATGGTTTGAATTTAAGTTAGATGGTTCTATTTAGAACCATTTAAGGGTTCTTTTCATTTTATTGAATTAATGTTATTTATTATTAAATAAAAAAATAAAACCAATCCAGAAAATTCAAATTGTTTAAATTTATTCAATTCATTTATACAAATATTTTTTAATAATATTTAAAATTGCACCTCTGCATACTTTGTATTAGATGGCAGATCTACCTCTAAACATTTTACATTTTATTATTTAATTAGTAAACATCATTAACAGCTTGATGGCATTCAACAATCTAATTCTACTAATTTCACTTTTGATAAACTTTCATAAGCTTGTTTACTGTTAAAACAATTACACTACTCAACTTTCAAACATCTCTAAAATAAAGAAAAATATATCACAATGCATATACAGTCGAAACAATAAACAAATAATTAAAACATCTATTAAATAACACTACAATTTCAACAAGTTGACGGTACATGTATGTATTGGTCATGGCGACAACCATTTTAACACATAATGTTTAATGAAAGTCATTAAAGAAAGTGTTTAATGGCACACAAAACATTGCAAAATGATTAGACAAAACACTGCGAACAGCCATTCCACAACCTGTAGCATGTCCATGTCTGTCGGTCTCTCTTATAATGTAAATAGTTTTGTCCATGGGTGGCACAGTGGCTCACTGGGTAGAACTGTCACCTCACAGCAAGGTCACTGTTTCGAGTCCCGACTGGGCCAGCTGGCATTTCTGTGTGGAGTTTGCAAGTACTCCCAGTGGTCGTGTGGGTTTCCTCTGGGTGCTTTGGTTTGCCCTGCAGTCCAAAGGCATGCACACAGTATATGTGACCTCGCCATAGTGAGTGAATGTGTGTAGTTGTAAGAGAGAGTATATGGGTGTTTCCCAGTGCTGGGTTGCGGCTGGAAAGGCAAAGTAACTGGTGATTCATTCCACTGTGGTGCCTCTGATAAATGATTGAGCTGAAGGATAGCGAGTGAGTGTTGTCCATTGTAATGCTGACACTTCAAGCCTTGACAGAATCAGGAGAGCTGTTGAATCCTGGTTGGTGTAGGACCTTTGGATTTTCTGTAAAACAATATTGTAATGTTCAGTACTTTTAACCAATAACCACAAGTGATCAAATAGAATTACAGTTATAATTAAAGTGTGTGTGTGTGTGTGTGTGTGTGTGTGTGTGTGTGTTTGTGTTTGTGTTTGAGGGGGATATAGGGTGTAGTTACCTTCTGTGGTTTCTTCTGCTGGTCCAGTGAGGCTGACGTAGCACTTCCTTCTTTCCTTCCCTTCTTTTGGGCAATTTCTTTTAAAGATTTTCTGTGTTCTTCACCAAGTCTTTCTATGCAGCATCCTAAATGCAAAATATTTTGTTAACTTCATGTGAAAATGACACATTTTCAGCAATACATGATCCTTAAAGTCATCCTGAACTCAAGGTTTCAATTGTATAACATACAGTGATGCATTTTCAAGACCGAATGCTCAATAAGAAACATGATGCGCACAAAGTTGATTAGAAATACAGTGTAGACAGCTGTAAATATTTTCTATTCAATCTGCAATTCATTTGTAACAAATTTCATGAAATGTACATTTCTGAGTGACCTGAATTCAGTAGGTACATTAAATGAAACAGTAAATTTAGAATAGGTACAAAACAAAATAACTCTATATCAAATAACATACATCATATTTGGCAGATACTTTTATCCAAAGGACTTGGATTGTCTTTAATCTATACATTTATTAGTATGTGAGCCCTGGAACACCTTTGGCATTGCTAATGCATTGCTTTACCAAATGAGCTATAAGAATGTAACATACACTGATTTTTCATATCTATTTGGCACACAACGTAACAGTGTTTACTCACAAGCAGTGGCACTCCAAGAAGAAGAAACTGCTCCATTAGTTCTGCAAATTCCTCCATAATATGTACTCTGGAATAGAGTGTATTTCTTTCGGTTCTTGACTTAAGATTAACTGGTGTCACATTCCAGGTCCATCACAATCTGAGGTAGGAAGACAGCATTGTAGAGTGTGTAAATATGAATTTAAATCACAGAATTAATCGACCTTTGACATAAAATAAAATTTATTGAACTGAACTTGCCTTGTGTTAAGTTCCTCAGTCTAGTTCACTTCCTTTTGATCCCATACTTTTGCTTCATTTGCAAGATAATTGATGAGCTCACCACTGAAATCCTTTCATTTCTAAATTTGTTTTGAAGACTTTCCAACAAGGTATCCTGTAGGCAAATTTACACTTTCTTTCAAAACCAATTTTTCTCTGCAAGACTTTTTAATAAGCAATGAGCTTAATATTCTCACTGTATTAAAACTGCACCAATAAGGAATAGAATATTTTTGTGATACATATATTATTTCAGCACCCAACAACCAAGTCTGAAATATGCATGTTATAAAATACAATAATTTACCAGGTGTGCTTGTTGATGTCAAATTATGGATGGGGCATGAGTCCTTCTTTAAGCTGGGATCCCTCTTTAAAGCTACTTGTGTCCTGCAGGCCAAGGTTGGGAACTTAATATGGGTTCCATGACTCTTTTCTGTAATCATGAATACAATGTTAATGTCTTTTATAATATTCATTTAATTTTAGTTACCACAATACAGTTTGTTTGGATTTTAAAACAATGATACATACCGAGCACAAGATTTATGATGCAGTTCAGTTTCCAGGCTGTTTGAAGACAAATAAGATATATATTAAAATATGAATTTTAAATATATATATTTAACAAGGTTCAATATTTCAAAATACATTTAGCCTGCATTTTTATGTCCTTCATAAATAACACCTGATCTTTCATCTATGGATTATTAAAATATGTTTTGGCTTTAAAAGGTTTCAATAATTCAATAATATTAGCAATATATTGCACATCATTCACATCAATCTACATTGTAAAAGCGCTATAGAAATAAAGATGAATTGATCTGAATTGAATCGTCACGAATTCAGCGCGTGCACGGTGCGGTTACGAGCGCTGCACTGCCCTTGCGGGTTTTAATGCAGACTAGCCCGAATGTCTCAACAGTGGGCAGTAGTGTCCACTACTTTGCAGAGTTTAGGTCAAACCCTGATAAAAACACACGAACAAGCTAGAAGTGAGCGTTTGTTCAGTGGTGAAGCAAAAACTTGCGGGAAAAAAGGAAATCGGCTCATATCAAATTTCCGTTAAAACAATGTGCACGCGCTTATTCACGCTCCCTCTCGAAGCTCGCTCTCAAATAACACGGCTGTGTTATTGTTATTGGTAGTTTAATTAATATTGACAAACAAATAAAGCGAGATTGTAACTTATTTCTAATACATAGCAGAGCAAATTCAACTTACGCAGATTTCTGAACCCAGGGTGACGATCGAGGTCATCAGTAAAGCACAGTATTTATCCATATAAACGTTACTCCCAACCCCCATATTCAGTCTGTATCACATATAACAAGGGATTTTCTATCAAATAGAAACATTAACGTTACCTCATAATCGAAATATTTCATTATTATAATATTTTAAAATTAATAACGTACCTGAATGATGAAGCTGAAATATTGGACTTCTCCTTTTCAAAAATTAACCGTCACTCTCGACTCGAGGCTCTTCACCACCAGTCCACCAATAGGAATGACGACACCAGAGGGCTTTTTTATGATTATTAGTTTTAAATAAATTATTAAACCATAACAACGTGGTACTGCACAGTCTAAATAAACTAGTTATTTTTTATTTCACAAAATAATTTGTCAAAAATGTTAAATATTAAGTATATATAAAATGCTAATGTACAAACCTGCATGAAAAAAATTCCATCATACTGTACATTGATTAGGTTTTTGACCACAGCAATCATTTTATTAGGTTTGGACTCAAAAATCGTGGTCTCTCTGTGTTATAGCTTATAATTATTTTATAATCTTTAATAATTATCTAATAAATAAAAATTATAGAACCATTTTAATCAAAAAGGTTCTTGCACTCAAAGGGTTCTAAATAGAACCATTTTTAGGGTAAAAGGTTCTATTTGCCAAGTATAGAACCCAGGGTTCTATATAGAACCTCAATGAACCTTTTTTTTAGAGTGTAGGATTATAATAAAGCATATTAATAATATAAACCGTGTTGTTAAACACTAATTGTGTTTTACTGGGATGGATTGTTACTGGTTTTGATCTCATCTCTGAAGTCTCTGTTGTAGTCTAATACTCTCTGAGCCTCTCTTTCTGAGAGCCACTTCTTGACTATCTGACCACAAAAACGCTCCAGTTCAGGGCTCTCAATGAAAATGAATTGATTGAGTGAGTCAGTACCGCCGCTCCCTATACGCAGAGTACGCAGGCTGAGTAGGGCCTCAGCTCCGGAAGGGGGCACCATCTCGGACGATTGCTAAAAAAACAATATTAACATTTATTTAATAATATTAACATAAACTGAGTGTAAATAAAGTGTATATTGATAATATGTTGTTTAATAAATTAAAAAAAATTCATTTTATGACGAACGCAAAAACAAACATGTGACGTAATTTTTTCCGTGTATGCGCATAGACGCGTACGCGCGGTGCGGTCCGGTCCACTGTCTGTGCGGCTGCTAGCAGCAAATATTTATAATTGATGCAAGTTGCAGCTCTATCCCCGGGAAGACAACAGCAGTCTGGAGCCGAGAAAGAAAAAAGGGCAAGATGAATCGCGTGCATCATTTTCAGGTAACTTCCATGAATCTGGAAAACATATTTTTGCTTGTTCACTAGTGAGGCTAACGTTTAAACTTCGCCACAACTGCACCAAATCTGCATTATTTGTTGTTGTTTACGTTCAGTTTATTTGCTTTGCGGCTCTGCATTGTGCTTTAAACTATGACAGGACATGTTTTATGACTTTTCGCATTTGCCCCTCTTCCCTATGTTGCTGGTAAATACCAAACTCAATTCTTTTAACAACTTGTGCAATACTTTACAATTCTGTTTGCACACCAGCTACATACACATGCACTGCACAATTATTTTCACTGTATGTATTATTTATTATTATATAGTTATTATATTATGTTATATAATTATATATTAAATAATTATTTTCAGTTGTTTATTGTTTTGTCTATTTCTATACATTTCTTATTGCTGCTGTTGTTATTGCTTGTATCACTGCAATGAAATAAAGTCCCTTTTTTTCCTTTACATCGGTGGATTGGTGTGTTTTAGGCCGGTTTTTCATTTTTGTACATTACAATATGAAATAACAAAACTGACTCATTCTGTCATTTCTGAAAGATCAATAATATAAAACCTAATTATATAAAAGCATGAATTCATTAATGATTATTTTTTTTCTGAATGTCAAAGTTTTTGTTTAAAAACACACTAATTTTAATACACTTTTTAATTCCTAAAACCTCAAATGTCTTTGATTTATACTGACAGTGAGAGTCAGTGTTTCACCATAGATTATAATGCAAGTTAAATCCACAATACCAATCCAAAATACTGGAAGTATTTTCAGTACAGTGTAAGTTCCTTAACTAAAAAGACACCAGTTTATTTGTTCACTGCAACTTGGCATTTAGGAACCAAGGACTTAAAAAAAACGTCTTTCTTTGTAAAACACTACATTTAGATTATTTATCTGCAACATTGTGTTGTTTAATTACAGTTTTGCTTTTGCACAATAAATGTTCTCAAACGACATGCAACGTTTCTTTATTTCTTAAAAAAAATAGCAGTATGGCTTTCCTAAGGGTCTATGTAACTGTTCTGAAATGGTTCTATTAAATTTATATATCGCAATATATATCGTTATCGCAAGAGGCTGCAATGTGTGTATGTGTATGTGTGTGTGTATATGTGTATGCAATGTGTGTATGTGTGTGTATATATGTGTATGTATGTGTGTGTGTGTGTGTGTGTGTGTGTGTATATATATGTGTGTGTGTGTGTATATATATGTATGTATGGAAGTATGTAATATACATATTAATATACGTACTACCCACACTTAAATTGTTTTTTAGAAACAGGGGAACAATCGTCAACACAACACAACATCAGACACAAACTTCAACACTTTTGAAACAGACAATTAAGCAGATAAACACAACACAACCTTTTTTTTGTACAACACAACTTTATTGAACTTTAAACTTTCCCTCGCCCCCAAAATAAAATATGACTGTCTTTCCCTCTCGTAATGCAGCCTCAGCCCTGGAGGCAGGTCTGGTGCTGGGCCACTTAAGCTTCTCCTCCTCTATTTTATCTTCTGTCTTCTCTTCCTCTTTCCTGGGCCTCCTCCTCCTCCTTCTCTTTTTCACTTTCTCCTCTTCCATGTTCTCCTCCTTTTCAGTGTCATTCATCTCTTTCTCCTCTCTCGCGTTCTTTTCCATCTCCTCACTTTCCTTTTCTTTCGCCTCCTCCTCTTCCACACTGCAATTTCTTCTTGGCCTCCTCCTTCTCCTTCTCTTCTTCTTAACTATCTCCTCCTCCATGTTCTCCTCCTCCTTCTCCTCCCTCTCCTCATTTTCAATGTGTTTTATTTCCTCCTCATTTTTCTCCTTCTCTGCTTTCATCATTGTCTTCCTCCATCTCTCTTTCATCATGTCCTCCTCCTCCTCCTTTTTATTGTCCAATGAAGAACTTTGGCACGTCTTCATTTGTGTTCTCTTTCTCTTTCTCTCATCTCCTTCTGTTCAATCACCACCTCCTCCTCCTCTTTCTCCTCCACCTTCTCCTCCCCACGTTTCTTCTCCTCCTCCTCCATTTTCCTCCTCCAAAACTCTTCTTCTGACAGCCGACTGCTAATCTTTTTCTTTCTTCTCTTTTTCTTCTCTTCCTCCTTTGGCTTCTCTTCATTTGTGTTCTCTTTGTCCTTCACCTCCTCCTGTTCAATCACCACCTCCTCCTGTTTCTCCTTCACACCTCCTCCTGTTCAATCACCACCTCTCCTTTTCTCCTTCACCTCCTCTGTTCATCACCACCCCCCTCCTCCTCTCTTCTCCAAAATCTCATCCTTCTTTTTAATCATCTCCTTCACCTTCTCCACCACCTCCTCGTTCAGTATCAACTCCACTTCTTCCACTTTCACCATCATTTCCTCATAGATCTCATTCTCATAGTCTGTTGAAAAAAAACGATTGCAGTTTGCACATAGGACACAGTCATTTTCAAGGAGATGTTAAATGATAAAGGGGAGTAAAAATACAGCTTATTTCTAACATTATAGTCTAAAATCATCTAAAATCATCATTTACCATCAGAGGATGAAAGTCTAGAGAAGCAAAAGCAATTGAGGACAGCTCTGATAAAAGAGCCAATCCTGCTCTTTTTCTTTTTCTTTTTCTTTTCTTCACTTTCTCCTTCTCGTCTGTTAAAAGAGAAATGATTGCACAAAAAAAAATTAATACATAAACATTTGAAAAAGTTATTGTAGCTAAGCCAAGGTCACCACAAATTTACCATAGATTTGCTGCACTAAAATACTTTAACCATGAAATATCAATTTTTTGTATTTTATTATTATTTATTGTAATTGATTATATTAATATCATATTTTATTATTTTCATGTTATATAAAGCTGGTTACACAAATGATCAGTGCACCAAACAATATAAAAATACATGTTCAGTGCACCTTTTTAATAGAAAAGTAAATACTAATTTTCAAATAAGGGATTTTAGACTAAAGTTGAATTAGAAAAGCTGAAAATAAGATACAACATTAATTTACACAAAGTGTTTCATTAAGATGCACTTGAATGCAAAAATAGCCTAATAATGTTCAAGTGAATATTCACCAATTCATAAAAAGACTGTAATATGTAACATTTACTATTTCAGCATATTCTGTGTCTGCTAGTCATTAACTTTGTAGCACAGTGATTGTCCTACTGATGAAATAATATCATAAATATGAACTAATAATGCCAGGATTTTTTTATCACATGTACATCCTGCTATAGCCACACTGTTAAGCATTTTGTAAATGACACAGTATTTAACAGTACTATGAAGTGTATTTTACTGTAAGACATTTATGCAGTATGTTTTTGTATTTTAAAGTTGCTTTGTAAAAATTACTGTATATTTTACAGTTAAGATATGCATACAATTCTGTAAATACATATACAGCAAGATAGATGGCACTGAATGTAAATGCTGTATTTTTAATTGATTTTTAGTAAGTTACTGGCGAACTGCTGCAAGTAAGTTACTGCAGATTTTACAGGAATTTAACAGAGCTCTTTACGAAAACAGGAATTCAACCAGCTGTCTATTATACTGTACAAACATTTACACTGTACAAACATTATTTTTTAATAGTAAGTATAATATTATGTCAGGAAAACACTGGATATTCAAATCACAATGCTAATATGACTTACTATTAGTGCCGTTTCTAGGCGTTTCTTTGACCAGCTGCGCTTTTTTCTGGCACTGGTAGATCTTGAAAGATATTTCAACTTCCATTTCGTCTTCCTCCACATTGACAGCTGATGTTGTGGGGTCAACACTCATTTTGGGGATTCAAGATTGCAATACATCTCACCAATCATATCGAATGCTATAGGGTTTCAGGCTTTCACCGTAAACCACTTAAACACTTGGGGTTTGCAAGTTGGAATTGAATGAGGATTTCGGTCTTGCACCGTGAATCACTCAAACAGGAAGATGTTCAAATGCTAAAACAGCCGTAAAAACACTGACGAACTCAATCAATAAGAACGCAAGTAATAAACACTGAAAAGCCAAAGACACAACCTGTTCGACGCCACTATAACAAACCCACTGGAGATTTTCTATGATGCAAGGCTTTTAGAACACTTTGGAACATGTTCTATTCTCAGAACATGTTACTATGGTAACAAGACTAAACACTAAGAAATGTTTTCTTTTAAAGACGATTGACTGAGTATATGTGCAAATGACATAAAATGAATAAAATACTTGCTGAATAATTGATCTAATGGACAAAAGCTGTCTTAAATAGATAACCAATTAGAAATTGATATAACTGTAGACAATGAAGCAGAACAAACAAAACGCCAGAGGTTTTTGTGAAACTCAAACAACAAAACTGACATATATTGACTGAAATAATATATAATATAAATTAGAAGTATTCAGCTTCAGTGTGATCCATCCAGCAAGACGTACGGCAAATATACATGCCATTCCTATAAGAAATAAACACTATTGTCATTTATTTGACACTATTGTCAATGTCTTTTTGAACAATAAATCACAAAGTCACGTTTGGAGTGCAACATCAACTTGCAGAAAAACAAAAATAAATGTAAAAGATTGTCTTTGAACAGCAAACATATTTTTAATATATAAAAATCAACTAAATAATTCAGAATCAAGCCATAAAGTGCAGAACAAATGTGTGCAAAAGTGTAGGCAACCTGCATTCAAAATGTGAATCAATAATAGTTTAGTTGATGACACTGAGTGATCAATAAATTAAATACAAAATAGCTATAAATTTACGGAAGTAAAGCCAGAATGTTTTGTTTAACTGCTAAAAGTGCTAAACATCCTTTTTTTTTTTTTTTTACAAATTTGTTTATTGATTTTTTCCCTTTTCTCCCCATCAACTAGGCATACAACAACAATGCAGCCTACACAGCACATATCCACACCCTTCTTATATATGTATATACACATATACATACACACATATACACATTCAAATAACATATAAAAAATAAAATAAATAAATAAAATAATGATAAATATGAAAATGATAATAAATAAAAATAATGAATTGAAACAATAAAAAATAGATAATGACAAAATAAAATAATACAATAAAAAAAAATAAAAAAAATTAAAAAATTAAAAAAATTAAAATACATGTTTACAAACACACAATTTACATAATATTCATATATGGTTCCCAAAGATAGTCAAAGTCCTTCTGCTTGCCTTTGATGATATAAGTTAGTCTCTCCAGTCCAATACAGTTCAATATTTCTTTTTTCCACATTTCTATTGATGGAGCATCCATGTGTTTCCAGTATAATGCAATAGCCCTTCTAGCTTGAAGAAAACCAAAATCCAAAATTTTTGTATTTCCGATTGTAAGTTCCATAGGATACAAACCAAGTATACAGAGCTTGGCATTTAAAGGGATTTTAATATTAAACATGTCTGACATACATTCAATTATCTCTTTCCAAAACTTTTGTATTTTAGGACATTGCCAGAGGCAGTGATATAGTGTACCTTTATCATCCAAACATTTAGAGCACACATCTGGAATATTAGCAGACATGTGATGAAGTTTCACAGGGGTTATATACATTCTCATTAACCATTTATATTGAAGTAGTTTAAACCTGGTATTTATTGTTTGTGTTTGAGCTTTCAAGCAAGCATAATTCCAGTCTGCCTCATCTATATCTTCCTGCATATCTGTTTTCCAGGCATTTAATTTATCCAATGTGGATTCAGTACTATGTGTGACCATAAAATTGTAATATATAGAAACATGACCTCTTCCTTCTAAATTTTGGATAGTTATTTCCTCTAATTTTGATAGAGATGGTATACAACTAATCTGTTTTTCTTTTGATGACATGTAACTCTTCAACTGAAGGTATTTAAAGAAATGTTTTTTAGGAACCATATATTTTTTACATAAAAGCTCAAAGGAAAGTAAAATCCCATCCTCATACAAATCTCTTATACATCGAATGCCTCTTGTATTCCACAACTTGAAACCTCCATCCTTATTACCAGGAACAAATTGTTTATTACCCCAGATAGGAGTGAACTGTGACAATTTGGGTACGTCTTCTATATGTTTATGTGAGGAATACCAAATTGAAATTGTATTTTTTAGAAATGGATTTTTGGTATTTTTTTTCAGTGACTTAATATCTGATGAATATAAATACATTTTTAATGGTAAATCTGGGGTGGAGTTTTGTTCAATATCTACCCACGCTGGGGGTGTTTTTGTGTGAAAATAATATACTGCTGTGGTCAGCTGGGCAGCCATGTAATACCATCTGAAATTTGGAAATTGTAGACCTCCCCTTTCATAAGGTAAATGTAATAGCTTGAGGCGAAGTCTGGCTTTTCTGTCATTCCAAATGAACTGGGCAAGCAGTTTATTAAGTTTATCATAAAATGTTTTTGGTAACGGTAATGGGAGTGTTTGAAAATAATATAAAAACTTAGGTAAAATAGACATTTTTATTATTAATTAATTCGTCCAATCATAGATATTGGTAAATTTGACCATTTTTGTAATACTTCAGTGGTTCTGTCCATAAGGGGATCATAGTTTATTGATACTATTTTATTAAGGTCAGGGATAATTTTAACACCTAAATAACTAAAACCATCAGTAGTTACTCTAAATGGAGTCTTTATTATGGGCTTATGTCTTTCTTCTTCGTTTAGAAATAATAATACTGACTTTGAGTTATTAATTTTATATCCAGAAACAAGTCCAAAGTTTTCAATTAATTTCATCATTTTAGGAATAGTATTTAACAAATCTGTCATAAATAATATGATGTCGTCTGCAAATAAAGAAATGCGGTGATCTTTCTTCCCAATTGTAATACCTGATATCTCTGGATTTGCTCTCACTGACATAGCTAAAGGTTCAACTGCCAGTACAAACAACAGTGGGGACAAGGGGCATCCTTGACGGGTAGATCGCTGTAAATTGAAAGGTTTTGAAATTATATTATTAGTTAATATTTCAACAGTTGGGTTTGTATACAAAAGCCGAATCCATTTAAGAAATGTTTCACCGAGTCCAAATCTTGGGAGCACTTCAAAAAGATAGTCCCATTCTATCCGGTCAAATGCTTGGCATGCATCTATTGATAGCATTGCTGTATTCTTTTCATTATGTTTCTCATATAATATATTCAAGACCCTTCTGATATTATGGTATCCCTGTCTTTTTTGTATAAATCCGTGTTGATCATCAGCAATTAATTGAGGAAGGTACTGGTCTAGTCTTCTAGAAAGTATTTTGCAAAGTATCTTTATATCACATCCCATTAAGCTGATTGTTCTGTAAGACGAACATTCGGTTGGGGGTTTATTAGGTTTTAATATCAAAGTTATTATTGCTAATCTTAATGAGTCGGGGAGCATTCCTACTTTAAATGATTCTTCATA
The DNA here is from genome assembly GCA_903798195.1 of Danio kyathit. Lineage (NCBI taxonomy): Eukaryota > Metazoa > Chordata > Actinopteri > Cypriniformes > Danionidae > Danio > Danio kyathit. Next base: position 37,066,039 of record LR812529.1, on the reverse strand, counting down.
CATATCTAATAATGGCTTTAAAAGTTGTTTTTTAAACGTTTTATAAAATTCAATAGGAAGACCGTCTGGTCCTGGTGCTTTGCCACTATTCATATCATCAATAGCTTCACTAAGATCTTCTACAGTTAATGGACTATCTAGTGTTGTTTTTTCATCCTCTGATAAAGTCTGGAATTGTAACTGATCAAGAAACAATTTTTTCACATAAATATTTTTATTACTTTCTGATTTATATAGGGTTTGATAAAAATCACTAAACCGTTCATTAATCTCTTTTGAATCTGAAGTTAAATTTCCAGCTTTCAATTTTATACTATTGATTATCCTTTCAGATTGCATTTTCCTTATCCTCCATGCTAATAATTTACCAGCTTTTTCCCCTTGATCGTAATACATTTGTTTGCCCCACAAAAGACTTTTTGCCACTTTGTCCGTTGCTAGCTTATCATAATTGGCTCTCATAATAGCTAAATTATGTAATTTGTCAGAGTTATTATCAATACTAATTTCAATTTCATATTTTTTTATTTGGTCTTCTAGTAATTGCAATTCTTGATTTTTTTGTTTCGTTTTGGCGCTTGTGTAACTTATAATTCCTCCCCTTATATAAGCCTTGAAAGCTTCCCATCTAATATTAGCCGTAGTTTCATCTGTGTTTAATTCAAAATATTGATCAATACTTTTTTCCACAAATTTTATAAAATCTGGGTCCTTTAACAAATAGGTTTGTAACCTCCATCTAGGATGATGTTCAACTTTACCTAAATGAATTTCCAAAGACACTGCAGCATGATCACTAATTACTATACTGTTATACCAGCATTTTTTTATGTTTGGCAAAAGTTCCATTGATATAATAAAATAATCAATCCTTGAATGGGTTTTATATGTACTTGAATAGCAAGAATATTCCTTTTTACTTGGATTTAATCTTCTCCAGATTTCAATTAGGCTTAAATCTTTCATATAACCAATTAACATTTTCCTATTTTGAATATGAGTTATATCAATTTGAGTTGACCGATCCAATTTTGGGTCGAGTGTACAATTAAAATCTCCTCCAATTATATTAAATCCCTCTAAAGCAGACACGGTCAGAAATACTTTCTCAAAAAAGGGAGTATTGTCATTGGGACCATAAATATTTATTAAGTTTATTTTTTGTTTAAAAATGTTTCCTTGAACAATAATATATCTTCCAGAAGGGTCTTGAATAGTTTTTGTTACTTGTAATGATAGAGATCTATGGATAAGAATAGCTACGCCCCTTGCATGCGAGTTAAAAGTTGCATGAAATACTTGGCCTGGCCATCTTCTACCCAAGCTGTGAATATCGGATGCAGTTAAATGTGTCTCTTGCAAAAAAACTATTTTAGATTTGAGATAAATTAATCTATTCAACACTAATTTTAGTTTTGTCAATTTTCTTATCCCCGGACATTCCAACTTGTAATTATAATATTTTCTAAAGTACTACTTTGTTTTGTTTTATCCATAAGTTACAGTCGCAGCATAATATACTGTAAAGTATATAAATGGAAAAAAAAAAAAGAGAAATAAAATAATAAAAGAAAAAGAAAAGAATGAAATAAATAAATAAAATAAAAGGTGGTGGTGTGAGTGCAAACGATTCCCTCCCCCCTTACATTTTTAACTCTGGCATTTTCAACTAAAATGCCTAACCCTCCCCTTGATTGGAAACGCTGGGGACGCTGATCCACAGTCTCTGAGGAGCAACTTGTCTGCGTAGCCCAGCCTATCACTATCAACCGTGCAAAATCAGTCTTACTTTGTGCATGTATTACCAAATAAAATTAAGGTGTATTTTGAACATATGGAACAATACCCTTTAAATATAAACCAACGAAAATATCTGATACAATCCTATTAGGTTATACCCAATTGACTTATTAAATAACTTTACAATTTAGTAACGTTATTAACTTAAACAACAACTTTTATAACGTTATATATTAAATCCAACCCTACTGTATCATCTATGTCGATCATCCACTGTGTACCACCCGACTGGTGGAATATTTCTGCAAAGTATTTGTTTAGTCCAGCAGGTAGCAGTTGACAGTCCCTTATGTTGGTTGCGGGATGTTTTTGTAAAATTTCTCAGCTTCTTGCGGTGTCGAAAAAAGATGGATCTTGCCATCATACAACACTCTCAGCTTGCAAGGATTATGTTGAAACCCTCGGAAAGCGTTGATATCCACAAATAACTTTGTGACTGAGTTGAAACCTCGTCGGATGCGCACCGTCTCCGCCGAAAGATCCTGTGAGAAAGAGATCTTAGCCCCATCGTAAGTGATGTCTCGCTTCCTTGATTCACGGTAAACGAATTCTTTTTCTTGAAACTTTAAAAAGCGGATGAGGATTGCTCTGTTTCTATTAGGCTTTTCTGGCGCTAGCGTGCGGTGAACCCGTTCCAAAGTAAACGTCTTGTCAGGATCCGACCCGAGCCACTGTGGTAGCTTGGCACTTACGAACTCAAGAAGAGACTTTTGGCCTTCGGCACCTTCCCGAATTCCATGAAGCCGGAGGTTTTTCCTTCTGCCTCGATTTTCCAGGTCGTCTGTCTTTGATTCAAGATACGTAATCCGTTTAGTAGCCGAATCGAGAGCAGCCTCTGCTTTCTCAAGTGCCCTTTCCGTGTCGCGAATACGTCCTTCGGCTTTTCGACACGAGCGGCGTTGGAAGAAACATCGCGTTTCATCTCTGACACTTTACTCTCCAGCGCTGACATTGAGCTAGCCATATCGATCAACCGACTGTCAATGTTGTCCAACTTGGTTCCGATATCTGCTCTGAGCGATTTTAGTTCACTTAAAACTTCAGTTAAATTCTCCATGTGCGTGGCGCTATCTTACACTTCACTTGATACACTCGTCGAAGTTTTAACGGCGGTCTTACGTCCTCGGGTAAAAATGTCACATTGTTTGGTCACAGAAGGTTTTGACATATCAGCGCCGATGTTATTTTCGAAGTTTGTTGCTTTTGTTGAGGGTATTTAATTTAGATTTAGCACGGTTTGTCGGAGCTCTCAAATCAAGCTGCCATCTTAGTCCTGGCCACGTGACCCCTCCTAAACATCCTTTTTATTGTTAAACGTCTATTTTGTTTTTAATTAAAATAAGTTAACAAAAAATCTTGTTGTCTTGACTCTTTGCCATTCACATTTTTTACAGTGCAGCTAAAACTGTTTCTATTGCAGTTTTGCAGAACAATTGCTTTTTCTAATTGCCTGAAAAACCACCTCTTGCCAGTCTGAAGTGTGTGTGAGTGGGAGTTTTTGCCAAATAGACATTTCCTTTGGATGTGTTTTCAATTCATAATTTCAGTTTGTGCAACTGTAGGGTATGCAAACAGATCTACAATAGACTACCCACAGTAAAAGTTTTAGTCTTGATGGTAAAAGGGAACTAAGAGTTCATTAAGCTTGAGTCAGATAGATAGAAAAAAAATATGGATTTTCGTCATTTGAAGATGTAATGAGATTTGTCATGGACTTGTTAGTGGTTTCTATGGAAGCTTGTTTCTGCCTCGAAAAGTGTATTTTTTCTAGCTACTTATATTTTAAATAATGTATCAAATCAAGCCAAATATTTTATAATGTATTTTGTAAATTATATACATTTATTTTTCAACATGACTTTTATTTAAGAACCATTTACATTTTTAAAAAAACTAATTGTCATGTAACTAAATATATGCACAACACTGTCCGGGTGCAAGGTCCCAGATCAACAGTTAACTATACATAAATGCAGATGACTTCTATTAAAGGAACCTTATTGTACACCCTTAAAAGAAACGGTTCTATATAGAACCAAAAATGGTTCTATCAAGCGCTTCATATATGGAACCTCAAAAAGGTTCTATATAGAACCATTTTAGGGGTTCATTAAATAGAACCCCAAATGGTTCTTTGAATTTAAAGTTAGATGGTTCTATTTAGAACCATTTAAGGGTTCTTTTCATTTATTATTGAATTAATGTTATTTATTATTAAATAAAAAAATAAAACCAATCCAGAAAATTCAAATTGTTTAAATTTATTCAATTCATTTATACAAATATTTTTTTAATAATATTTAAAATTGCACCTCTGCATACTTTGTATTAGATGGCAGATCTACCTCTAAACATTTACATTTTATTATTAATTAGTAAACATCATTAACAGCTTGATGGCATTCAACAATCTAATTCTACTAATTTCACTTTTGATAAACTTTCATAAGCTTGTTTACTGTTAAAACAATTACACTACTCAACTTTCAAAACATCTCTAAAATAAAGAAAAATATATCACAATGCATATACAGTCGAAACAATAAACAAATAATTAAAACATCTATTAAATAACACTACAATTTCAACAAGTTGACGGTACATGTATGTATTGGTCATGGCGACAACCATTTTTAACACATAATGTTTAATGAAAGTCATTAAAGAAAGTGTTTAATGGCACACAAAACATTGCAAAATGATTAGACAAAACACTGCGAACAGCCATTCCACAACCTGTAGCATGTCCATGTCTGTCGGTCTCTCTTATAATGTAAATAGTTTTGTCCATGGGTGGCACAGTGGCTCACTGGGTAGAACTGTCACCTCACAGCAAGGTCACTGTTTCGAGTCCCGACTGGGCCAGCTGGCATTTCTGTGTGGAGTTTGCAAGTACTCCCAGTGGTCGTGTGGGTTCCTCTGGGTGCTTTGGTTTGCCCTGCAGTCCAAAGGCATGCACACAGTATATGTGACCTCGCCATAGTGAGTGAATGTGTGTAGGTGTAAGAGAGAGTATATGGGTGTTTCCCAGTGCTGGGTTGCGGCTGGAAAGGCAAAGTAACTGGTGATTCATTCCACTGTGGTGCCTCTGATAAATGATTGAGCTGAAGGATAGCGAGTGAGTGTTGTCCATTGTAATGCTGACACTTCAAGCCTTGACAGAATCAGGAGAGCTGTTGAATCCTGGTTGGTGTAGGACCTTTGGATTTTCTGTAAAACAATATTTTAATGTTCAGTACTTTTAACCAATAACCATAAGTCATCAAATAGAATTACAGTTATAATTAAAGTGTGTGTGTGTGTGTGTGTGTGTGTTTGTGTTTGGGGGGGATATAGGGTGTAGTTACCTTCTGTGGTTTCTTCTGCTGGTCCAATGAGGCTGACGTAGCACTTCCTTATTTCCTTCCCTTCTTTTGGGCAATTTCTTTTAAAGATTTTCTGTGTTATTCACCAAGTCTTTCTATGCAGCATCCTAAATGCAAAATATTTTGTTAACTTCATGTGTAAGTTTCCAAATGACACATTTTCAGCAATACACGATCCTTAAAGTCATCCTGAACTCAAGGTTTCAATTGTATACCATACAGTGATGCATTTTCAAGACCGAATGCTCAATAAGAAACATGATGCGCACAAACATGATGCGCACAAAGTTGATTAGAAATACAGTGTAGACAGCTGTAATATATTTTCTATTCAATCTGCAATTGATTTGTTACAAAATTTCATGAAATGTACATTTCTGAGTGACCTGAATTCAGTAGGTACATTAAATAAAACAGTAAAATTAGAATAGGAACAAAACAAAATAACTCTATATCAAATAACATACATCATATCTGGCAGATACTTTTATCCAAAGGACTTGGATTGTCTTTAATCTATACATTTATTAGTATGTAAGCCCTGGAACACCTTTGGCATTGCTAATGCATTGCTTTACCAAATGAGCTATAAGAATGTAACATACACTGATTTTTCAATTCTATTTGGCACACAACGTAACAGTGTTTACTCACAAGCAGTGGCACTCCAAGAAGAAGAAACTGCTCCATTAGTTCTGCAAATTCCTCCATAATATGTACTCTGGAAAAGAGTGTATTTCTTTCGGTTCTTGACTTAAGAGTAACTGGTGTCACATTCCAGGTCCATCACAATCTGAGGAAGGAAGACAGCATTGTAGAGTGTGTAAATATGAATTTAAATCACAGAATTAATAAACATAAAATAAAACATAAAATAAAATTTATTGAACTGAACTTGCCTTGTGTTAAGTTCCTCAGTCTTGTTCACTTTCTTTTGATCCCATACTTTTGCTTCATTTGCAAGATAATTGATGAGCTCACCACTGAAATCCTTTCATTTCTAAATTTGTTTTGAAGACATTCCAACAAGGTATCCTGTAGGCAAATTTACACTTTCTTTCAAAACAAATTTTTCTCTGCAAGACTTTTTAATAAGCAATGAGCTTAATATTCTCACTGTATTAAAACTGCACCAATAAGTAATAGAATATTTTTGTGATATATTATTTCAGCACCCAACAACCAAGTCTGAAATATGCATGTTATAAAATACAATAATTTACCAGGTGTGCTTGTTGATGTCAAATTATGGATGGGGCATGAGTCCTTCTTTAAGCTGGGATTCTTCCTCTTTAAAGCTACTTGTGTCCTGCAGGCCAAGGTTGGGAACTTAATATGGGTTCCATGACTCTTTTCTGTAATCATAAATACAATGTTAATGTCTTTTATAATATTCATTTAATTTTAGTTACCACAATACAGTTTGTTTGGATTTTAAAACAATGATACATAGTGAGCACAAGATTTATGATGCAGTTCAGTTTCCAGGCTGTTTGAAGACAAATAAGATATATATTAAAATATGAATTTTAAATATATATATTTAACAAGGTTCAATATTTCAAAATACATTTAGCCTGCATTTTTATGTCCTTCATAAATAACACCTGATCTTTCATCTATGGATTATTAAAATATGTTTTGGCTTTAAAAGGTTTCAATAATTCAATAATATATTAGCAATATATTGCACATCATTCACATCAATCTACATTGTAAAAGCGCTATAGAAATAAAGATGAATTGATCTGAATTGAATCGTCACGAATTCAGCGCGTGCACGGTGCGGTTACGAGCGCTGCACTGCCCTTGCGGTTTTAATGCAGACTAGCCCGAATGTCTCAACAGTGGGCAGTAGTGTCCACTACATTGCAGAGTTTAGCTCAAACCCTGATAAAACACACACGAACACGCTAGAAGTGAGCGTTTGTTCAGTGGTGAAGCAAAAACTTGCGGGGAAAAAAAGCGGAAATCGGCTCATATCAAATTTCCGTTAAAACAATGTGCACGCGCTTATTCACGCTCCCTCTCGAAGCTCGCCTTCAAATAACACGGCTGTGTTATTGTTATTGGTAGTTTAATTAATATTGACAAACAAATAAGGCGAGATTGTAACTTATTTCTAATACAAAGCAGAGCAAATTCAACTTACGCAGATTTCTGAACCCAAGGGTGACGATCGAGGTCATCAGTAAAGCACAGTATTTATCCATATAAACGTTACTCCCAACCCCCATATTCAGTCTGTATCACCATATAACAAGGAATTTTCTATCAAATAGAAACATTAACGTTACCTCATAATCGAAATACTTCATTATTATAATATTTCAAAATTAATAACGTACCTGAATGATGAAGCTGAAATATTGGACTTCTCCTTTTCAAAAATTAACCGTCACTCTCGACTCGAGGCTCTTCACCACCAGTCCACCAATAGGAATGACGACACCAGAGGGCTTTTTTATGATTATTAGTTTTAAATAAATTATTAAACCATAACAACGTGGTACTGCACAGTCTAAATAAACTAGTTATTTTATTTATTTCACAAAATAATTTGTCAATAATGTTAAATATTAAGTATATATAAAATGCTAATGTACAAACCTGCATGAAAAAAAATTCCATCATACTGTACTTTAATTAGGTTTTTGACCACAGCAATCATTTTATTACGTTTGGACTCAAAAATCATTGTCTCTCTGTCTTATAGCTTATAATTATTTTATAATCTTTAATAATTATCTAATAAATCAAAAAATTATAGAACCATTTCAATCAAAAAGGTTCTTTGCACTCAAAGGGTTCTAAATAGAACCATTTTTAGGGTGAAAGGTTCTATTTGCCAAGTATAGAACCCCAGGGTTCTATATAGAACCTCAATGAACCTTTTTTTTTTAAGAGTGTAGGATTATAATAAAGCATATTAATAATAAACCGTGTTGTTAAACACTAATGTGTTTTACTGGGATGGATTGTTACTGGTTTTGATCTTCATCTCTGAAGTCTCTGTTGTAGTCTAATACTCTCTGAGCCTCTCTTTCTGAGAGCCACTTCTTGACTATCTGACCACAAAAACGCTCCAGTTCAGGGCTCTCAATGAAAATGAATTGATTGAGTGAGTCAGTACCGCCGCTCCCTATACGCAGAGTACGCAGGCTGAGTAGGGCCTCAGCTCCGGAAGGGGGCACCATCTCGGACGATTGCTAAAAAAAACAATATTAACATTTATTTAATAATATTAACATAAACTGAGTGTAAATAAAGTGTATATTGATAATATGTTGTTTAATAAATTAAAAAAAATTCATTTTATGACGAACGCAAAAACAAACATGTGACGTAATTTTTTCCGTGTATGCGCATAGACGCGTACGCGCGGTGCGGTCCGGTCCACTGTCTGTGCGGCTGCTAGCAGCAAATATTTATAATTGATGCAAGTTGCAGCTCTATCCCCGGGAAGACAACAGCAGTCTGGAGCCGAGAAGAGAAAAAAAGGGCAAGATGAATCGCGTGCATCATTTTCAGGTAACTTCCATGAATCTGGAAAACATATTTTTGCTTGTTCACTAGTGAGGCTAACGTTTAAACTTCGCCACAACTGCACCAAATCTGCATTATTTGTTGTTGTTTACGTTCAGTTTATTTGCTTTGCGGCTCTGCATTGTGCTTTAAACTATGACAGGACATGTTTTATGACTTTTCGCATTTGCCCCTCTTCCCTATGTTGCTGGTAAATACACAAACTCAATTCTTTTAACAACTTGTGCAATACTTTACAATTCTGTTTGCACACCAGCTACATACACATGCACTGCACAATTATTTTCACTGTATGTATTATTTATTATTATATAGTTATTTATGTTATAATTATATATTAATAATTTTTCAGTTGTTTATTGTTTTGTCTATTTCTATACATTTCTTATTGCTGCTGTTGTTATTGCTTGTATCACTGCAATGAAATAAAGTCCCTTTTTTCCTTTACATCGGTGGATTGGTGTGTTTTAGGCCGGTTTTTCATTTTTGTACATTACAATATGAAATAACAAACTGACTCATTCTGTCATTTCTGAAAGATCAATAATATAAAACCTAATATTATATAAAAGCATGAATTCATTAATGATTATTTTTTTTGAATGTCAAAGTTTTTGTTTAAAACACACTAATTTTAATACACTTTTTAATTCCTAAAAACCTCAAATGTCTTTGATTTATACTGACAGTGAGAGTCAGTGTTTGTCACCATAGATTATAATGCAAGTTAAATCCACAATACCAATCCAAAATACTGGAAGTATTTTCAGTACAGTGTAAGTTCCTTAACTAAAAAGACACCAGTTTATTTGTTCACTGCAACTTGGCATTTAGGAACCAAGGACTTAAAAAAACGTCTTTCTTTGTAAAAGGCACTACATTTAGATTATTTATCTGCAACATTGTGTTGTTTAATTACAGTTTTGCTTTTGCACAATAAATGTTCTCAAACGACATGCAACGTTTCTTTATTTCTTAAAAAAAATAGCAGTATGGCTTTCCTAAGGGTCTATGTAACCTGTTCTGAAATGGTTCTATTATAATTTATATATCGCAATATATATCGTTATCGCAAGAGGCTGCAATGTGTGTATGTGTATGTGTGTGTATATATGTGTATGCAATGTGTGTATGTGTGTATATGTGTATGTATGTGTGTGTGTGTGTGTGTGTGTGTGTATATATATGTATGTATGTGTGTGTTGTGTATATATATGTATGTATGGAAGTATGTAATATACATATATAATATACGTACTACCCACACTTAAATTGTTTTTTAGAAACAGGGGAACAATCATCAACACAACACAACATCAGACACAAACTTCAACACTTTTGAAACAGACAATTAAGCAGATAACACAACACAACCTTTTTTTTGTACAACACAACTTTATTGAACTTTAAACTTTCCCTCGCCCCCAAAATAAAATATGACTGTCTTTCCCTCTCGTAATGCAGCCTCAGCCCTGGAGGCAGGTCTGGTGCTGGGCCACTTAAGCTTCTCCTCCTCTATTTTATCTTCTGTCTTCTCTTCCTCTTTCCTGGGCCTCCTCCTCCTCCTTCTCTTTTTCACTTTCTCCTCTTCCATGTTCTCCTCCTTTTCAGTGTCATTCATCTCTTTCTCCTCTGCGTTCTTTTCCATCTCCTCACTTTCCTTTTTTCTTTCGCCGCCTCCTCTTCCACACTGCAATTTCTTCTTGTCCTCCTCCTTCTCCTTCTCTTTCTTCTTAACTATCTCCTCCTCCATGTTCTCCTCCTCCTTCTCCTCCCTCTCCTCATTTTCAATGTGTTTTATTTCCTCCTCATTTTTCTCCTTCTCTCTTCATCATGTCTTCCTCCATCTCTCTTTTCATCATGTCCTCCTCCTCCTTTATTTGCCAATGAAGAACTTTGGCACGTCTTCATTTGTGTTCTCTTTCTCTTTCTCCATCTCCTTCTGTTCAATCACCACCTCCTCCTCCTCTTTCTCCCCACCT